>CAUYQU010041949.1:0-121471 GCA_963574635.1 Cheracebus regulus
CATCTATTTTGTTATCTGTGGCTTGTTTTTGTCTAGAATACTGGTGGCAGTGTTTTATTTGAGCCGATATAACTCAAGTGAAATTTTGGGTGGTAAACATATTAAGATTTTCACAAAAAAAAAAAAAAAAAAAAAAAAAAAAGGTAGATGAGCGACATAATGGCTAAATATACCATAATTCATGTCAATAATTTTAGGCAGGATGTGATGGCTCATATCTATAGGCCCAGCAATTTGGGAGGCTGAGGCGGGAGGACTGATTGAGCCCAGGAGTTTGAGACCAGGCTGGGCAACCAAGTGAAACCCTAACACTACCAAAAAAAAAAAAAAAAAAAAAAATCACCTGGGTGTGGTGATGCACACCTGTAGTACCAGCTATTTGGGAGGCTGAGGTGGGAGGATCCCTTGAGCCCAGGCGTTCAAGATTGCAGTGACCTATGATCGCACCACTGCACTGCAGCCTGCGTGACAGCAGGATCCTGTCTCGAAGAAAAAAATGAGACACAGAACTCAGATTACCCCTAGGAAAAAGATCTGTCATTTTCTAAAGAGAGCAGCCCAAGGAGTGACTCACACAAAATGTTCCACATCATATTGTCCCAGGGAGCATTGGAAGCAAAACAAAACGTATGTCCCAACCCATGGACAAATCCACGGTGAATCTCCAGCACAGCTGGTGTGCTGGAATTCAAATTCTAGGAGGAAACAGTGGAGCCAGATAAAGTGCAAGAGAACTGATAGGCCTGATAAGAGTCATCGTCATACAAATACTGAGATTAGGGCCTTCAATTGAGAGAGCTGTGGACTCACAGGCACAAAATCAAAGGGCTTTGAGTTTAGAGCAGAAGCAGCTTCGTCACTGAATTCTGGAATACGGGTAGTGGTTTTGGCTTCTTTCAGAATCACAGGAACTTTAGTTCATTTGACTTCATTTACTAAATCAACAGTACGCAGTGTCCAGCAAGGGCCCTTAGCACGTAACTAGCTGGGGCTGGCTTGGGTGGGGTTTAGCTGCATGCAGTGAAGACAGAGAAAACCACACACCTGCCTCCGTAGCACCATCTGTGGCCTCGGTATACAAGTCATTTGTGAACTCTAACTGAAATTTGGAATGGTTGGAAATGATGTGGATTTGGCTGTGGTGGATTGGGCTTCAAATTCCTTCGGCCAGTGTTCAAAGACTGGCGGGAAGGGATCATCTGAAGACCAAACAAAAACACTGGCAAATGGAAAGGGATCATTTGCAAAAAGCCTCAGAGGGCGAAGAAAATAAACATCAAGTACTTAAAAAGGAAAACCAATAAGGAAATAGGGGTAGTTTAGTACAGACACTCAGTACATTGTCAGTGCGTTAAACTCAGTGATGAGGTGGGAAGAACACTAGGCTGGAAATCAGGTGTGGAAGCTTCCAGCTCCGGCTTTGCCACCAATCAATAAAGCTGGAGGACTTGCGACAAGTCATCTGGTGACCCTGGGCCTCAGGTTTCCCATGTGTAAGGCAAAGACTGAACTAGTCCTTAAAGTGTGAGTGTTCTCTGATTTTGATTAGTGCTAAAAGGATAAAAATATTCACTTTGAAAATGTCAGGCCAGACACAGTGCCTCACACCTATAATTGCAGCACTTTGGGAAGCTGAGGCGGGTAGATCACTTGAGGTTAGAAGTTCGAGACCAGCCTCACCAACATGGTGAAATCCTGTCTCTACTAAAAATACAAAAATTAGCTGGGAGTGGTGCTGTGTACCTGTAATCCCAGCTACTCAGGAGGCTGAGGCAAGAGAATCATTTGAACCCGGGAGGCAGAGGTTGCAGTGAGCCAAGATCGCGCCATTGCACTTCAGCCTGGGCAAGAGAGCGAGACTCCATCTCAAAAAAAAAAAAACTTGGGAAAATGTCACTTGTCATTGAAACTGAGACTGCACCAATGTCTAGGGCTTCTGTGTGGCCAAGAGGAGTACAACTGAGAGTACTGTGATTTCAAGTGCATTGTATTAAAGAGAAAATGAGCCACAGGAGTCTAGTCGTGCTTCAGGTCATCCTGCAGCCCACTTTTCCCCAAAGGAAGGAATGGTAGTGTCCATTGTGAAAATTTGGTTTTTGTGGAGAGGCAATTGAAAACTGTCCAAATTTATTGCTCCAACAGGCAAGATTCTGCCTGTGTAGTTTACTTCGCTCATATTTCAGTGATGCGGTTAGCACTGAAGTCTTGCTTTTAGTACTTATTTACATTCATGTGCACCGAACCTAAGAATAGCATCTTTTAAATAAGACTCTGCACATTCAGCTAGACATAGGAAGGTCACACAGAACCGGTTTCCTGATAAATCATTGTAACTTTCACAGTTATTCTTGCTTCTCTCACTCTCCTTTTCTTCTGTTTGTGTTTGCTTATTATGTTTTTTTCTTACAGAAAAATCAAAGACGCAACACAAATGCAGGTCATTCCTGTACTAGAACAGCTGCATATCACAGCATTAAATAAAGAATGCAGGCCGGGCATGGTGGTGCACGTCTGTAATCCCAGTACTTTACAGTAGGAGGCTGAGGCAGGCAGATCACGAGGTCAGGAGTTCGAGACCAGACTGACCAACATATTGAAACCCCGTCTCTACTAAAAATACAAAAATTAGCCGGGCATGGTGGCATGTGCTCCTGTAATCCCAGCTACTCAGGAGGCTGAGGCAGGAGAATCACTTGAACTTAGGAGGCGGAGGTTGCAGTGAGCCAAGATAGCGTCACTGCACTCCAGCCTGGGAGACAGAGGGAGACTCTGTCTCAGAAGAAAAAAAAAAAAGAATGCTAGAGTCCCTTCTTCCTCAAATCCAGATCCTGAGGCCCAGGAAGGGGAAGAAAGTTGTCCAAGGTCACATAGTAAGGTTACCACAATGAGGACTGAAACTCAGGTTTCCTGACTCCAAGTTCAGTGTTCTTTTCATCACATTCAGCAACCTCTAATAGGCACTATTTAAACAAGCCCTCTGGAGCTCAGGCATAGGGGAATGGAGGGAGAAGCAGCCACAAAGGAGGGTTCCCTCAAATGCATGGCAGAGGCATTTCCTGAGAAGGAAGGCTCATGAGTGGAGAGATAGTGGCAACTTGACAGAATTGTGTGCAGGAACTGAACCTGCAGCTACTGCCTACAGACTGTTTTTATGTTTTGGTTTTAGTTTGTTTTTTGGTTTGAGACAAAGTTTTTGCTCTGTCACCAGACTGAAATGCAGTGGCACACGGACTCAGCTCACTGAAACCTCCACCTCCTGGATTCAAGCAATTGTTCTGCCTTACCCTCCCAAGTGGCTGGGATTCCTGGCACCTGCCACCACACCCAGCTAATTTTTGTATCTTTGGTAGAGACGGGGTTTCACCATGTTGGCCAGGCTGGCCTCAAACTCCTGACCTCAGGTGATCAGCTTGCCTCAGCCTCCCAAACTGCTGGGATTACAGGTGTGAGCCACCAGGCCCAACCTTCCTGCCTGCAAAGTCAAAGACACCTCAGGAGTAAAACAGGCCAGAGAGAGAAAGAGAGAGACTATCAGAGGAGTACATTTCCACCGTATTTTTTGTGTCCAATACAAAATTCACTGTGTTTATTACAAATGACAAATGTCCTTCTCTTCCCCTAGTTATTCTCCTTTAGTCAGAATCTCATTTCACCCTACTTCACCTCGCATCATTAACCCTTTCCAACACTATTCTTGTTTTCCTTTCACTTCTACTCCTCCCAAGTAGCATAATACAAAAAAAAAATCAAATTCTTATATTAGCAAAGTTTCTCAAAGGAGCATTTTCGCCATTAACATTGGTTTACCCCCTACTTTTAACAAATATGGGAAGTGCTTGGTACATAGCAAGCACTAAACAAATTCTTTGTTGAATGAATGATGATAGATGGATAGATAGATGATAGATAGAATTTTCTGTGTGTGTGTGTGTGTATATATATATATACATATATATTTTTTTTTTTTCTTTTTGAGATGGAGTCTCATTCTGTCGCTCAGGCTGTAGTGCAGTGGTGTGATCTCTGCTCACTGCAACTTCCACCTCCTGGGTTCAAGCGATTCTCCTGCCTCAGCCTCCTGAGTAGCTGGGATAACAGGAGCATGCTACCATGCCCAGCTAACTTTTTGTATTTTTTTTATTTTTAGTAGAGATGGGGTTTCACCATGTTGGTCAGGCTGGTCTCGAACTCCTGACCTCATGATCCAACCACCTCAGCCTCCCAAAGTGATGGGATTACAGGCATGAGCCACTATGCCTGGCCTTTGTATCTACAGCTATGGATAAATCTATCTATAATATTAAGAATAGCAGGAAGTATATTTATTATTTTATTCATTCAATAAATATCTGTGAGTACCTGTGGTGTACCAGCCACTGTTCTAGATACTGGGGGTGCAGCAGGGAACAATAAGGGCACAGTATCTGCAAACACAGGGCTTCCATATTCCAGATGTGAATGGTGGGGTGAATTACTAGGGATTTGCAGTCAGAATGCCTGGATTTTTGCTCCTGCTCTCAAACTTTAATGCAACATAGAGCAAATCACCTGATCTCCCTGATTGTCCATTTCTCCACATATAGGATAGAAATTGTTAAAAATAAAAACAAAACTATATCAAGAGTTCATGGTACAGTACACTGGGTACAGTGGCTCACACCTATAATCCCAGCACTTTGGGAGGCCAAGGTGGGCAGATTACTTGAGGTTAGGAGATTGAGACCAGCCTGGCCAACATGGCGAAACCCTGTCTCTACTAAAGATAGAAAAATTAGCCAGTGTGGTGCTGCGTGCCTATAATCCAAGCTACTTGGGAGGCTGGGGCAGGAAAATCGCTTGAACCTGGAAAACGGAGGTTGCAGTGAGTGGAGATCAAACCACTGAACTCCAGCCTGGGCAACAGAGGGAGACTCCACCTCAAAAAAAAAAAAAGAGTTCGTTGTGCATATTAAATGTGATAATGAACGCATAATTGCTCTACAGGCACTTATGCATCTGTAGAAATGTTATTTTTTGAATATTTTGTGAAGGTCATTAAACTAGAAATCAGTGTTGTGTCATCCAGTCCATGTCTGTTTAGTCTTTGGGAAACAGATGCCACCTTAGCCGAGATCCTGGCTACCATTCTTGTCCCTACTGATCAAGCACATAGAGGATGCTCTGCCATCTTCCTTAGAGAATCTGGTCAAGTTTTTTCTTGCTCTCACAAGAAGGCAAGCTAAAGAATGAAAGAAGGAAGAAGAGGAGACTTAATGAAATGATAGAAAGTTGATAAAATTTAGAATTTATTTCCTTTCTCTGAGTTTGGGTTTAGGTTTCAGTGACTATAGTTTTACAGCATTTCCTAACCACCTCACTGGCCACTGCACTGCTCTTCCAAATAAGGGATGTCCCAAAGGAGCAATTTATACACATTAGCTCAGAAGCAAAAGCCAACCAAGGGCCTCCAAATCTCTAAAGGAAAAGGGATATGTTTTCAGCATAACACACCGGTTAATGCATTCAGCATTAGAAATGTGGCCACCAGAAGCAGTCATAGTAGAAGAGAGGCTTTGAGATGGCATGTTTTTCTCCATTTTTCTTCCCTATGTAAAGAGGTAAGCAAAATAAGCAGATATTTTCATAATGTACTTTAGCAGATTCTAGCAAAACGAAGTTGAATCTTCTCATATTGCTCTCCCAAGCTTGTTAAAGCTAATGAGGCATAAGATGACATTTCCCTCCTTATCAGAAATTCATGCACCTGCCAGCAATTTCTGCAATAGCTGTTTGCTTTTGGGAGGAATGATGAATGACTTGCCTAACATCACACTGTTCAGTAAAATTCAAACTAAAACCTGATTCTCCCCATTTCTAGCCCACTGGCCTTTTTCACAGCCTTAAAATTCACTTAACAGTCTGAGCAGGGTAACTCATGCCTGTAATCCCAGCACTTTGGGAGGTTGAGATGAGAGAATCCCTTGAGCCCAGGAGTTTGAGACCACCAGCCTTGGTAACAATGTGACACCCTGATCTATACAAAAAAAAATTTTTTTTAATTAGCTGGGCATAGTAGCATGCATCTGTAGTCCCAGCTACACGGGAGGCTAAGGCAGGAAGATAACTTGAGCTCAGAAGGTCAAAATTACAGTGAGCCATGTTCACACCATTGCACTCCAGCCTAGGTAACAGAGTGAGGCCTTAGAAACACAAAAACTCCAAAATTCACTTACACAAACAGAAAAGCAAAATTCACTTTCCCTCAAGAATAACTTGCTTTAAGAAAGTTGAATGAGAGAGAAAAGAGACAAGTGTCCCATACAGAAGAATTCTAAATAATTGATGTAGCTACTCTACTCTCAGGGAGGGAGAACAAAACTCCCTGCTCCATAAGTGTGTGCTGTGCATAGCAACTTCTTTCCAATGAAAACAGTGCAGAGATTGCAGTGGGGAAATGGTCACTTTACAGCAGAGAAACCAGACAAGCACCGCCTCTGCCAGGTGGCCAGGGTCAACACCAAGAGTCCTAAATCACGTTGACGATATGGACCCTTGATATGATGTGATGAGAACAGCACTTTAACTCCGTGACTCCTTCCCCCAAACCCACAACTCCAGTCTAATCACAAGAAAAACGTCAAAAAGAAGCCAATAGAGGAGAATCCTACAAAACACCCAACCAGTGCCCCTCAAAAATATCATATTCCTCAAAAACAAGGAGAGTCTGAGACACAACATTACAGATAAGAGGAGCCTAAGGGAACATAAGGAAATGTAATGTGCTATCCTGAATAGGATTCTGCAGTAGAAAACAGACATTAGATAAAAACCAAGAATCTGAATCAAGTACAGCCTTTAGTTTAATAATAACATATCAGTATTGGTTCATCAGTTGTAATAAATGTACCACACTAATATAATAGGGGAAGTTGGGTAGGGATTACATAAGAATGCTCTGAACTATCTTCTTAATGTTTCTGTAAACTCAAAAGTGTTCTAAAACTTAATGTCCATTTTTTAAAAATCAACCACAAGTTACAGTATAAATTACATAAAAGAAACAACTTACCAAATGTCACTGAACAGAAGAAACAAAGTTCTGCGTTGGTTACAGGAGTCCACAAAGGAGATGATGGCAGCTTCTCCTTGCTTCAGGTATTTCAAACCAGCTGGGATACGTAGCCCTTTGGGACCACAATCGCAAAGCCACGTTTACACAGCAGAAGTGAAACTGACTTGCTGTCAGGGGGCTATTTACCACGGTCTCCTCCCACAGATACTCATTTATGATGTCTTCTCCTTTCACATAAGTCTAAGTTTGCCAGGCACAGTGGCTCACACCTGTAATCCCAGCACTTTAGGAGGCCAAGGCGGGAAGATGACTTGAGGTCAGGAGTACAAGAGCAGCCTGGTCAGCATGGTGAAACCCCGTTTCTACTAAAAATACAAAACAAATAAAAATTTAAAAAGATTAGCTGGGCGTGGTAGCGCATGCCTGTGATCCCAGCTGCTCAGGAGGCTGAGGCAGAGAATCGCTTGAGCCTAGAAGGTGGAGGTTGCAGTGAGCTGAAATCATGCCACTGTTCTCCAGCCTGGGTGACAGAGCAAGACTCTGTTTCAAAAGGAAAAAAAAAAAAATCTAAATGGTACATGAAATGGGGATCTTGCTTCCTTCTCTGCCGTGTTCCTACAAGCAGGCAGATCTGTCTTTTTTCCTTTCCAAATGCATCGCTGCATCCCCCTAAAGCATCCTCTCTCTGAGGGTGAATACAATTCAGCTCACTGGAGCAGATACGCAAAAATGCCCCAGGTCCAAGAGAGACAAAGCACTGGGTTTGAGACACCCAACTGGAAGACATGACTGGGAGAGATGGATGCTGTGAGATAATAAGTATAAACTTATTCTTGACCCTAAGTCTTCAAATTCACCAAAAATAACATTTGGTGAATCCAATGTTGTTTGATTCATTGGATTGTTTGGATGTAGAAATGAGTGATATACTGTTTAAATCTCTTTCTGGAACTTACATTTTAAATCCGTATATTTTTATTTTATTTCTTTATTTATTTAGAAACAGGGTCTTGCTCTGTCACCCAAGCTGGAGTACAGTGGCACAATCATGACTCACTGCAGCCTCAACCTCCCTGGCTCAAGCCATCTTCCCACCTCAGCCTCCTGGGTAGCTGGGACCACAACCATGTGCCATCACACCCAGCTAATTTAAAATTCATATTTTTAATAAACCCAGAAAACAAAAATGTTAAAGCGCTGTCCAGGAGAGACGAAAATACAACCCACTTCACTTTGCTGTGTCTGGAAACCCAAATCATCACATCAAATACAGGGAAAAAGCTGTTCCTTGAACCCTCAGCTTCAGGGTGTCTATTACCATTAAAGGCCAACTCAGTCATCACCAAGACAACCCTCAGTACTCCAGGTATGTATTTAGTCCAAAGAGGGGATTCAGAAGGTAAAGAGGTCAGAACAGGTAAAGAATTGAAGATAAATGTTTAGACTGGTCTTAAAAACTGCTTTGAACTTTCAGCAAGATGATGTCCCTCCTCCATAAGAAAATCATAGAAACACCAAGGTAAAGTTGAGAATAAAGAAAGTCACCATGGATGCCATCCTGGGTGCTGGGTCTTATACTGATCTCTCTAGGCAAAATCACACCTGACACTTACATTCATGTCACATGTGCTCAGCTCTCCCTCTACTGGCTATTTCTTAGCTTCAATGATTAACCACTAATGCTACTAAATTACTTAATAACTGAGATTAATTTTGAGCATTTTTAAAGCTTCCTGGGGCCAGAAAAGGTGGCTCACACCTGTAATCCCAGCACTTTGAGAGGCCAAGGTGGGCAGATCACTCGAGGGCAGGAGTACAAGAGCAGCCTGTCCAACATGGTAAAACCCATTTCTACTCAAAATACAAAAATTAGCCAGGTGTGGTGGCATGTGCCTGTAAACCCAGCTACTTAGGAGGCTGAGGCGGAAGTACGGCTTGAACCTGGGAGGCAGAGGTTGCAGTGAGCCAAGATAAAGCCACTGCACTCCAGCTGGATGACAGAGCGAGACTCTGTCTCAGGGCTCTGTGGAATAAAAGAAGGCTTCCTGGATTCCTTTTTTGTTTGATTGTTTTACACGGGGTCTCACTCTGTCACCCAGGCTATAGTGGTGTGATTATGGCTCATTGCAACCTGGACCTACTGGGCTTACGTGATCCTCTCACCTCAGCCTCCCAAGCAGCTGGGACTACAGGCATGCCACCACACTTGGCACGTGTGTGTGTGTGTGTGTGTGTGTGTGTGTGTGTGTGTGTGTGTGTGTGTGTGTATGTGTGTGTATATATATATATATATCTTTAGTAGAGACGAAGTCTCCTTAAGTTATCCAGGCTGGTCTCAAACTCCTGAGCTCAAGCGATCCTCCCACCTAAGCCTCCCAGTGTTGGGATTATGGGCATCAGCCACCAGGCCCAGATCTGGGGTTCTTTATGGCAGTCCTTGGCCCCTGCTATTGGATACCTGAATGCTAGGCCTATCCGATGTTTCTCCATTTTCTCAGGCTGAATTTCCATTAACTCACTGAAAACACTGAAGCAATGAAAATGTCCATAGAGTCTCATTATCACACCCAACCACCTACCAGGTGCTCTCCCCTCCAGCCTGTTACTAATGCACTATCCATGTGCCCATTAAAGGCCAAATCCCTTCTCTGTGCACCAGATTCCATCCCTCTCTCTAACTGAAGGACCACATAGACTACTTCCTCCTCTTCTCTTAATTCACCAAACTTTTACTCCTCACTGGTTTATTCCCATCTCTGAACAGACTTGATGTCATTTATTCCATTTTAACAAACACTCCCCTGAACCTCCATTTCCCTTCCAGGTATTAGTACATTCCTCTGCACTTCTTTATGACAAAACTCCTAGGCCAGGCATGGTGTTTGCACTTTGGGAGGTTGAGACGAGAGGATCACTTGAGCCCAGGAGTTCAAGACCAGCCTCAGTAACATAAGGAGACCCCCACCTCTACAAAAAATAAAATTAAAAATTAGCCAGGCATGGTGGCACATGCCCATAGTCCCAGCTACTTGAGGGGCTGAGATGGAAGGATCATTTCAGCCTGGGAGGCGAAGGCTGCAGTGAGCTGTGATTGCACCACTGCACTCCAGCCTGGGTGACAGCAAGACCTTGTCTCCAAACAAACCAACCAACCCCCCTAACTCCTCAAAAGAGTTGTCTGCACTTACTGTCTCAAATTTCTTTCCTCTCAAGCTAATATAAACCTATTCCAGTCAAGCCTTCACCCTTCCCATTCCATTAAAACTGTTCTTGTCAAAGTCCACAGTGATCCTGGTCAATTTTCAACCTTTATCTCCCTTGAGCCTTGAGGAGCATTTGACCTGGTTGATCATTCCGTTCTGTTTGACAAACTTTCCACATTTGCCTTTGAGATATCTGCTCTCCTAGTTTTCTTCCCATCTCCCTGGAAGTGCCCCTGTCTTCTTTGCTGGTTATTCCCTTGCTCTTCAACTTGTTAATAAATACTCTAAGGCTTTGTCTCTGGTGTCATTCCTTTCCACAACCACCCTATTTCATAGCTTTCAATTTTACTCACATGTCAATGGCTCTCCACTGATATCCAATGTCAGTCTCTTTCATGTCTTCCCGTTCACTACTCACCCCAATATACAACAGGTTCAAACCAACCCCCGCCAGTCCCTTGAGACACCTCTCCACCTAATCTCCATTTCAGCTAATGATCATACACTGTTCCAGTCCCTTGGGCCAAAAACTTTGGTGTCACCCTTGATGTTGCTGTCTGCCTTTTATATTCCACATCTAATCTGTCAGGAAGTCTTGTTGAAATCTTCAAATTATATTCAGAATCTGAACACTTCTTACCACCTCTACGGCTGACTACCCTGATTTGAGTCACAATAATCTATGGCCTCAGTCAGTGGTTCCTAAACTTTTCTGCCCAACGGAAGAACCGAGGATCTTTTAAAGATCCTAATGCCTGACTCCCACCCCTTTATATTCTGATGTAATAGGTGTGGGATGTGATCTGGGTACTGGGATTTTTCACTGCTCTCCAGCTGACTCTAATTGCAGCAAAGTTTGGGAATCACTGGCCTGGCTATGGTAACTGCTACCCACCTGATCTTCCCACTTCTACACCAATTCCCTCCATAGTCTATTCTCAATGCAACACATAGACATGCTTTTAAATTACAGATTAAATCTAATCATTTCTCTGCTAAAAGCTCCAATGGCTTCCCATCTCACTTATGGTAAAAGCCAAAAGCTTTTAAGTGGCCCACAGGGTCTCACATGAGCTACAGTGCCCCCGCCCCATGCCCCACTCCTCTGACCCCTTTCACCTTGCCTCACCCACTGCTCCTGTGATGTCAACCTAATCACTCTCCTTGAACATCCTTTCACCTAGGACCCAGGCATCCTCTCACCTAAGACCTTTGCACTAACCATCACCTCAGCCAGAAATACTCTTTCTCACCTATCTGCACATCAAGTATTAGCTCAAAAATCACATTCTCAATAAGGCCTTCTGTAACCTCCATTTAAAATTATGCCTATAACCACCCATCTCCCTCCCTCTCTCTCTGAGGTAAAAGGGGGAAGAGGTAGAGGATGGTGCCATTAGATGAGGAAGAGCAGATCTGGAGTAGAGTTCTCTTTCAGACATGTTAAGTTCGAGATGCCTACTAGACACCCAAATCTAACAAGATACCAAACAGTGGAGAAGCTGGGGTTGGACCAGAAACCTGGCAGCAGATATGTGGTGCTCTGAGGGTCACCTTGGAGAGACAAGGCTGAGTGACCCCCATGGAACACTAGTATTCTGAAGTGAGGCAGAGACAGAGTCCATAAAAGAAAGAGAAGAAAAACCAAGAGAGTGGAGGGCCCCACCATAAAAGATTTTCATGGAAGTGTTGACAAAAAGAGTCAAACTCTGTACAACACTTGAAGAGATTTATTCTTTTTTGTTTTTTTTGAGATGGAGTTTCACTCTTGTCACCCAGGCTGGAGTGCAATGGTGCGATCTCAACTCACAGCAACCTCCACCTCCCAGGTTCAAGAGATGCTTCTGCCTCAGGCTCCCAAGTAGCTGGGATTACAGGCATGTGCCACCACACCTGGGTAATTTTTAAATATATTTTTAGCAGAGGTGGGGTTTCTCCATGTTGGTCAGGCTGCTCTTGAACTCCCGACCTCAGGTGATCTGCCTGCCTCAGCCTCCCAGAGTTCTGGGATTACAGGCATAACATTTTTTCTGAGCCATAACATGAGTGACCAATTGATGCAAGACAGGCAAGCCACAAAATTGGGGATTTGCCTGGGAAGGTTCTTGGCTTTGCCCAGGAAACAATTCAAGGGTGAGCTGGTGGTGTTAAATAGCAACTTGTATTGAAGCAGCAGTGCACTGCAGCAGCAGAGGGACTGCTCCTTGCACAGCGGGGCTACCCCTCAGGGATATTTATTTAATTTGTATATATTTTATTTATTTTTGTATATATTTTAACTATATACAAATTAAGGGGCAATTTATGCAGAAATGTCAAGAATGAAGGTGGTAACCTCCAGGTCATAAGGTCATTGCCATGGAAAGTGGGGGTAACTTTCAGGTCCTTGCCATGGCAATAGCAAACAGACATGGCATACTGGTGGGCATCTTATGGAAAGTTGCTTCCACCCGTGCCCTATTTCAGCCAGTCCTCAATTTGGTCTAGTGTCCAAACTCTGCCTCCAGAATAGAGTCCCACCTCCTACCTCACAATCGTCCATGACAGAGCCCCAGGAGATCATGAGAACATGTGTCCAAGGTGGTCAGGTTACAGCTTGATTTTATACATTTTAGGGAGTTATGAAATTACTACAGGTAAGATATATATTGGTTTGGTCCAATGTGGAGGAAAAGTTAAATATTAAATTGGAACTCAATTGAACATGGACACAAACAATGGTCACCAAGTCCTGGAACAGGTTCTGTGAGCCTCTTGAGGTGTTCATGCAGCACTGTTTTGGAGATACCTCTATTTTAATCTGTTCCTATATGTTAGCTATGGAAAAACAACAGACAATTGAAAAAACAAGCTGACCTTTTTGTGTTCCTTGAGCCCAGTCATGAAGGGCCTTGTGACTGGGCCTCATGCCAAACAACTTGTTACAGAAAGAGCTGGGGTCCCAGACCACATCAAAGCTTCATGAGACCTCTCCTCAACTGTGCATGGATGAGTGGCCGACTCTGGAGCCCAGACTGCTGCTTCCTGGTCTGGTGGTGAATCCTCCATAGTCTGGTGAGTGTAGTGTCTGACTCTGGAGCCCAGGCTGTTGCTTCCTGGTGTGGGACTTCACCTAGGGTAGTGGCAAAAACAGTAAGGGAAAAATAGTAGAGAACATTATAGAATATAGTCTCACACCCTTTTGGAAGGCCTAAGGGTTTTTTCATAGTTTCAGTAGAAGTTTTGGCTGAAGGCAGCCTAAATCCCCCTTACATTTAGTTAATAAGTAAAGTAAATAGCTAGGGTATGTGGGGGATTTTATCTGAATAACTTGTTTACTCATGTGGTCTTAAAACTAACCTTTGAGCCGGATGGCCCTCTTGGCGGGAGGTTGACCACAGATATTATCCACTAATGGTGTTTTCTCTGGGCATTGGAACCTGGCCTTTTAATCGTTCTCCATAAATATGTTAGACTTAAAGCCTCTGTTACTAAATCAATACTGAATAAATGGGGAAAGGGCGAACTACTGAGGGTCCTATAGCTGCAATCTCTCTCTGCAAGTAACTCATGACCCCTCAGCCCACTTTTTCATTGTATTTTGCGTTTGACTGCATTTATTCATCCATCGTGTAGCTGGGGTCTGTGGGACAGATCCTGGCATCCCAGTCTGGTGGTGAATCCTCCACAATCTGGTGAGTGTAGTGTCTGACTCTAGTGCCCAGGCTGTTGCTTCCTGGTCTGGTGGTGAATCCTCCATAGTCTGGTGAGTACAAATACATATATATATATATATATATATCTTTCTCCTTCTCCTCTTCCCATTGCAATTTGCTTATTATATCTGCATTGTCATTTACGTAGGATAAAGATTGTTTACCCTTAAAGGTATTGTGTGTGTGTCTTTTCTTCTCCCCTCGTGTATCTCCCACAAAGAACATCCAGGAAGGTGGGACAACTCAAAGCATTAGTGCGGGATCGGGTGCCACACTTCCAGGTCATAGACAGATTCAAAGATTTTTCTTATTGACAATTGGTTGAAAGAGTTATTATCTATACACCTGAAATGAATAGAAACCAATGTCTGGGTTAAGATAAAGTGTTGTGGAGACCAAGGTTTTATCATGCAAATGAAGCCTCCAGGAAGCAGGCTTCAGAGCGAATAATTTGCAAGTGTTTCTTATCAGACTTTAAGAGGAGGTTCTGTGCTCTATCAACCTTAAGGTCTCTGTGTTGATGTTAATACAGGTCAACTGCACCTGAATTCTAAAAAGGAGGAGGGAATTGTGAGGCTTGTCCACCCCCACTTTCCATCATGGCCTGAACTAGTTTTTCAGGTTAACTTTGAAATGCCCTGGGCTGACAATTTTTATTTTTAGTTTACAGAAGATAGCTCTTTGGTATAGGATGACAATGAGTTAGACAAATACCACTGAACTTGGCAGGCTGGGAAGTCACAAAGCTTGGCAAGACCAGTTTCAGTGTCATAGTGAGGTCAAAGCCTCGTTTTTACTTCAATTGTAGTAGGGTACATATTCCTGTCTTTATTAACGGGAGAGGTTCTTTATCTCAAGCCTATGGATAAAGAAGATCATAGATGGGTTTCAGGAAAACATCCCAAGTCCTGCCTCCAAATTTTGTGCATGTGTGTTTTTCTGGAGAATGTAAACCAGTGTCTACAGGTCTCAGTCTGGAGGTTTATTTTGCCAAGGTTGAGGACACACCTAGTAAAAAGAGACATAAGTTACCATGGAATCTGTGGCCTGTACTTTTTCCAAAGAGGGTTTTGAGGGCTTCAATATTTAAAGGGGAAAGAGCAGGCAGGAGGGGGAAAGAGGAACAATTATGCATTCATTTCACACTACAAATCTGCACTTTACAGAAGACAAAGTAAACAGAGTAATGGAAGGAATCAAATATGCATTTTTCTTGGGGTGAGCTGAAGGGTGATTTCTAGGCTTGTCTTTGTCCCCTACCTGTTATTTTACATGGTCAGGGTGGAATTCAACAGAACTGTTTTAAGGTAAAGATTTTGCTACTCACAAGGAATTTCTCCTTGAGCAATTCCTCTGGGAGGCCACCGGGGGAGGTATGTGGGCTTCTGCCTTTGCAGCTGTTTAGGAACAGAAGGAAGGCAGTTTTTGTGTGACTCAGTTCCCAAGCTTTTCTTTTTTTTTTCTTTTTTTTTTTTAGATGCAGTCTTACTCTGTCACCCAGGCTGGAGTGCAGTGGCACAATCTCGCCTCACTGCAACCTCTGTCTCCCTGGTGCAAACAATTTTCCTACCTCAGCCTCCCAAGTAGTGGTACTACAGGTGCAAGCCATCATGGCTAATGTTTTGTATTTAGCAGACACAGGGTTTCACCGTGTTGCCCAGGCTGGTCTCAAACTCCTGAGTTCAGCCAATCCACCCACCTTGGCCTCCCAAAGTGCTGGGATTACAGGCATAACCCACCAGGCCCGGCAACTTTTTTTTTTTTGAGATGGAGTCTCGCTGTCTTCAAGGGTAGTGTGCAGTAGCGAGATCTCTGCTCCCTTCAACTTCCACCTCCAGGTTCAAGAGATTCTCCTGCCTCAGCCTCCTGAGAAGCTGGTAATAAAGGCATACGCCACTATGCTAATTTTTATATTTTCATTAGCGACAGGGTTTCACCATGTTGGCCAGGCTGGTCTTGAATGCCTGACCTCAGGTGATCTGCCGACCTCAGCCTCTCGAGGTGGGCATAGTGCTGGCCTTACACACGTGAGCCACTGCGTCTGGCCCCAGGCTTAACTGTTTTCTTCGGCATAGTGAGTTTAGGGTCCCAAGATGTTATTTTCCTTTTAGAAGAGGCATTCACGGCTTTCACGATGGTTACTGATCATGTGTGCCACTCATTGATCTGAGACCAAGGGGCCCACCTGACCCCAGAGCCTGCACCTCTGATTGTTACTCGATGCCTGCCTGGTCTCTTCCAGGCCCTTAGTTTCCACAACAGGGGAGGGTTCCTCCTCCGTGCTCTCGCCCATTCACGTTCCCACCCACCCTCCCCGGATGTGACGACCCTAGGCTCCCACACCCCCCATGAGAGACCACCCACTTCCACCATTTCACTTAGGCTTCCTGGCGCAGCCTCTATCCAGGAGCTCTGTCCCATAGCTGTATCGCCCAAGCAGCCACTCTGTTCAGACGCTCCTATCCTCCATCCCTGAGACCCGGAGCGTCCTCCCAGCCGAGGAGCCTCTCCCGCCGGGTGCTTCACAGCGGGTTGTGCCCAGGCGCGGGGCGGGGGTTTGTGCGCGTCGTCTTCCGGGAAGAACTTTACGATAAATTGACCGGCGTTTTACGACAGACGGGTTGCTTTGTGGCTGTCAGCTTTCCCCGTGGTCTTAGTTTGTGGCTGGATGTTTATTCCTGGTGGCTTGCTACGGCGGCGGAGAAATGAGGCAAAAGCGCAAAGGTGCGAAAGGGGAAGGAGGTGTGGAAAAGGGGTGGTCCCAAAGGGGCGAACGCCGAGGCAATCAGATGCTGAACCGAACTTTTCCTGCGAGAATCCGCTCCCCAGTCCTGTCAGCCGCCCCGCCCCCGCAGGGGTCAGTCTGTCCATTCCTGACCCCTACCTTTCCGTTTTTCCTTTCGTGCTTTTTGAAGCACCCTACCCTTCCTCTCTTCCGCTTTAGGAGTCACTTGGTGTCCTTTGCTTGAATGGTAGGGAAACCTTTATTCCAAGATATGCCCTCCGAGGAGTTAACGTTGTGGGACTTTTCATTTGTTAAGATTTGTTTGACGACACATTTGACGTGTTAGTTTATTTTAAAGCTTTATGTTAAAATATGAAAAAATTGTCTTTGGATTCACTGTAACAGGTGTGCATGCAATTATTCCTATTTTTATTACCGCCTGAGTTGGTATGGAACAGTTCCACCTTTGGTTTTTCAACAGGATGGATTCAAATTTTAAATATTCTTTCACAGGTTCTGTTCATATTTCTGTACGCTCATTTGGCCAGGTGGTCTAATCATGGTAATGGTTGTCGGGTAACAGCTACCATTTATTGAGTCTGTATTATGAAGTCGGTATCATTTCCATTTTACAGATGAAGAAGCTGAGATTCAAAGAGTTAAGTAACTTTCTCCAGTTATATTTAGATGTGGCGCTGGTTGTTTAGGCTATGAGCTCGAAAAACAACATGAAAAATAAATACATCGTTCATCACTATGCCTCTTGACATTAACTGCTGTTTTTCTTTATTCCAAGCAACAATTCCAGGTGTCCAAATTACCTTCAGTTGGGTCTTGTCACATATGCAAGCCCTAAATTAATTTGTTAGCTCACTCTAACTTGCTCCTTCTCAATCTGTCAGGCTTCTTTTAGCTGCTTCTCTCACCAAGTCATGTTAGTTCTTACTTAGAAATTACCTCTTGCAATAGTTTATTCCTCTTTATTCTGGCCGCCAACCTCCTAACCCGTCTTCATCACTAATATTTGAATGGTATTTTAGCTTTTATATACGTTATTTATTTGCATATTAGAATGGTTTTGTGAAATTTGGGTGTATTTCCGGATTTTACAGACCACGGAATGGACGTTCAAAAAGTTGTTGATCTCGGGCAGGTGTGGTGACTTTATGCCGGTAATCCCGGCAGTTTGGGAGGCGAGGGTGGGTGGATCACTTGAGGTCAGGAATTGGAGACCAGTGTGGCCAACATGGTGAAACCCCATCTCTACTAAACATAAAAAATTAGCCGGGCATGGTGGCAGGAGCCTGTAATCTCCACTACTTGGAAGCTGAGACTGGAGAATCCCTTGAACCTGGTGGGAGATAGAGATTGCAGTAAGCCAAGATTGCACCGCTGCACTTGAGCCTGGGTGACCGAGCAAGACTCTATCTCAAAAAAAAATTGTTGATCTTTTCCTTTGCCACACAGCCAGTAGTGATTGAGACTGGATCTTGTGTTAGGTTTAGTGGGTTTTTTAAAACAATGTTGCTTTTCAAGAGCTATTTGCATAGTATCCAGATTATATATATTCTTTTCACTTTCTGAATCATTCATTCTTTGTGCCTACACTATACTTATTTTCCTTAAACATTACTTTCATCTTTTTATTTCCAAAGTTAAGAATATGTCATTCTCAACTGTCAATTGCATTCCGTTTCAATGCCTTTGCCTAGTGGCCAGGGTCCCCTGAAACCTATTCTTTACTAAACCCTGTTAGAAAGTTGCATTCTACTTAGGCTGTGCTCCTTCACACAAAGATAGGTAATTCCCATGCCTGACATTATTTCTTCTGGATTGCCTTCTTTTTTGCATGTCCAAATCTTGCCTATCTTTAAAGATCCCTGTGCCATTTCCTCCAGGAAGCCTTTTCCTACTCATATACTCTTCCAGTTCCTGATACACTCAAGAGCTATGCAAGTGGTTTTCAAATCGTATCTCTTCTTAACAGCTGATTTACTTTTACCCTTCAAATAAATTCTTACACACAACGTCAATGTATAAACAGCTGAAAGCAGAGCTGCTGTGGTGGAAATAAAGAGACCCCCTCCTTTTTTTCCCTCCTCTCTTATTTTCCTCTTCCCTTCCCCCTTCCTCTGCCTTGACCACCACCCGTCCTACCTCTATTACATGGCCCCTGAGGCAGCTCTTTAAAATTCTGGAAGTGCTGAGTTACATGGTTTGGAAAGCATTTAGCCTTTGATTATAGATGGACTTCATTTCCCTCAAAAATTGTTGTGTATATGTTAGCCTTGCCTCATTAGATTAGAGACAGTATGGTACAGTGATAAAAGCATGGAAGTTGTGGTGTAAAGAGTTGGACTTGAGTCTTGGCTGCGCTATTTACGATGCCTTGTTAGCTTGACTTAACCTCATTTTTCACATCTATAAAATGGGGTAACAGTACCTACCTACAGTGTTACTGTAAGTGTTCAAATGGGATACAGTAAATGTGAGGGTTCCATAACTGCTAGGGCCTTCCATCCACACTTTTCCTTATCTTTTAGCTTTCTCTATACTATGGGTCCTCAACCCCCTGGGCCACGGACCAGTACTGGTTCATGGCTTGTTAGGAACCCGGCCGCACAGCAGAAGGTGAGCAGCAGGCGAGGAGTGAAGCTTGATCAGTATTCACGGCTACTTCCCATCACTTGCATTACTGCCTAAGCTCTGCCTGCTGTCACATCGGCAGTGGCATTAGATTCTCAAAGTTCTCAAAGGAGCCCAAACTCTGTTGTGAACCATGCTTGCGGTGGATCTAGTTTGTGTGCTCTTTATGAGAATCTAATGCCTGATGATCTGTCACTGTCTCCCATCACCCTCAGATGGGACCGTCTAGTTGCAGGAAAACAAGCTCATTGATTCTACTTTATGGTGAGTTGTATAATTATTTCATTATATATTACGATGCATTAATAATGGAAATAAAGTGCACAATAAATGTAATGCACTTGAATCATCCCAAAACCACTCTGCTCCCCTAGTCTGTGGAAAAATCGTCTTCCACAAAACCAGTCCCCGGTACCAATAAGGCTGGGAACCGCTGCTCTACAGGCAAAAAGCTTGCTTGCCAACAGCTTCCAAGCTGATACTCCACAGCTTTTGTCCCTGGAAAAAGACTGGCACTTTTTGCCTTGAAGAAAAGAGCTCCCGTTGGCCTGGCTTAGAGTTATGCCTGTCCTTGAACCAGTTCTTGAACTGTGCTTGAGCAGGTTGGGTCATATAAGAACCTGGCAGCTTCTGCTGTTGCCTTTGGATGAGAGCAGGCGCCCCAGTTGCCAGGAGAAGTTCATGATGGTGGACAGACAATATTTTAGAAATGCATTAAGATTCTTAGACAGGCAGATTAAGATTCTTAGGTTTGAGGTTTGAGTTTCAACTTTACTTTTTGATAGCATCTTTATGTAATAGATGCATATTCGTGTTCTGTCTGCCTGTGAGAATCACCTGAATTCATGCATCTAAATGTTCTTTATGAACTCTAAAGTATAATGCAAACACTGGTAATTACAACCCCAGGAGATAAAGGGAAGAGAATTACTTTGGTCCTTTCCTGTGTGATTAGGTTCTTTCTCCTCACATTGTTTCTACTCCTACTTGTATCCTTTCCTGTATTTATCTGTAATTATCTCATAGTATATGTGTTTCTAAAGGGAGCTTTTCATATATATATATATATATGTAAGGCCAGGTTTGTTTAAATTAGAGATAGAAAAGATACGATCAAATTGTGAACAGTAGAGGTTTAGCGTCTTCTGAACTTGAGCTGTTCATTTGGCATATTTGTGTGGTTTTGGAAGGAAAACTTCTACAAAATCAGACTTTAAAATCTGGATTGAATGATAATTTTTGACATTGTCGAATGTTCACTTTCCAGGAGATCTCAGCCCTGCCGAGCTGATGATGCTGACTGTAGGAGATGTTATTAAACAGCTGATTGAAGCCCATGAGCAGGGGAAGGACATCGATCTAAATAAGTAAGTGGATCTCGAAAGAGAGCAAGCTTTTCTTAGCTAGCAGATCTCTTTTATGAAATAATCTAGTACCACTTGTTTTCCAGCTCAAGTTTTATTTTAATTGAGAATTTTAGCTTTCTGCCTTGCCTAGTCATTCATTTCTTAATGGCAAAATTGTCTCAGCTTAAGAATACTAATAGCTTGTAATGTTTATTGGGCACTTACTGTATTCCAGACACTGTTGCTAGTGCATTGGTATGTGTTAGCTTAGTTAATCCACTCAGAATTCTGTGAGATAGGTACTGATATCAGCCTCATTTGACAAGTGGGTAATCTGAGCCAGAGAGTGCTTAAATAATTTGTCCAGGAGTAAGTAACTAATAGTTGGCAGAGCTGGGATTTGGAATTAGGTCAGCCGTCTCCATAGCTCATGTTCTTCTGTGCTGCATCACTGCACATCCTACTTTCCTTTCCTTCTGTCTTAGCTGAAGCAGCAGCTTTCTGCCAGGAAAGCCCTCCCTTTGGGGCCCCTAGTCTAATCCAGCCCTCCCCTGCTGTAGAACCTCTTTGACACATTCACCCACTTCCTCTGCATAATCATGTTCAGCTTGGACTTTCGTACAGTCGCAAGTAAGAGTCGTCTTTCATCTCTGCATCTACTTTTTTTAAACTACAATATATGTTCATTCTATGTAGATCTTCCCTAATGAAAGGAAGGAAGATGACCTCTCCCCAACCCCAGGTCATCTAATCACCACATACAGGAAAGACCTTTTTTTAGACTCTATTCTCTGATACTTGAGGTGCTGCAATATTTTACCCCTTCCTTGAATCCTCGTGCTTAGTAAATACTTGTTATAGAAATAAGTAAATAATTATCTTCTTTTGACTGTAAAGATACTGTATTTTGCTGGTTTCTCTACCATGTCTTTAACAGTTTTTCTTTCGGTGTCTAAAGCTGCCATCTTCCTTAAAACTCGCTCCTCCTCAGATGTCACCAGCCTATTATTGGAAGATCTCTCAGTCTGGCTTCAACCGCTTGTCTGTGTTTTTAAACTTCTGTACCTTTACATTGAAAATCTTGTGCTTTCTGTCAAGTCGGTCTACTTGTACTTCTTAAACGATATGCATTCCTGTTTTTGCATCTGCATGTAAATCAGCCTGTCCACTCTCCGTGTCATCTTTGTGTCCTTACTGACTGAGACCTACTCTTCCTTCTGTGCTCCTTTTCCATGAATATCTCCCAGCACACATCAGATCCCTCTCTGAACCCTGGGAGCATTCACTGTTGGTACGTGTGTGTGTTTTATGACATGTCTGAATCATTTATACGTTAATTTTTTTTGCATGCCTATCTGCAAACATGTAAACATAGAACATGAAAGGACTGTGCCTTATACCTTCTTCTAAATCTTTTAAATATTAAAAAAAAATATTAAATGTCCTGAGTACCAAGTACTCAGGCGGTCTCCTGTCCGTGTTAGATACTCAGTTAACATTTGTGGGCAGCAATATGAGCACCTCACAGATATTTCTAGGTGGATTAAAGTTAGAAGACGGGATGACTGTTAGCATTTGGCTAGCAGGCACAAAGAGAAGCTGATAAAAAGAGTTTTTTAAACTTTCAAAAATATAAACTTTATTTCCCATTTGGTTCTGTGTAGCCATCCTTGATTTTTTTTTTTTAATTGTTGTTATTGTTTTGTCTAAGACAGTAGTTTTCAACCAGGGGTGATTTCTTCTTCAGGACATTTGGCAATGTCTAGGGACATTCTTGAGTGTTACAACAGGAAGACAGGAAGAAGGCTGGTAGTGAGTAGAGGCCAAGGATGCAGCTAAACATCCCTCAGTGCACTGGACACCCGCCATAGCAAGTAACCGTCTGTTCCCAAGCATCAGTAGTGCTGAGATCAAGAAAGGTGCAGTCAGAATAGTCCTTTGAAGCTGCAGCACTGTTCTAACCTACATTACATTTTGTCATCGTCCGGGGACCCTTCTCCCTCCAGAGCCCTCTGGTTTTCTTTCTGGTACTAGAGAGCAGGAAGTAGTCATTCACTCATGAATTTTATTCTTCTGTTTCCCTGATACTCACAGATTTTTTTCTTTTTAGACTGAGTTTCGCTCTTGTTGCCCAGGCTGGAGTGCAGTGATGCGATCTTGGCTCACCGCAACCTCCGCCTCCCAGGTTCAAGTGATTCTCCTGCCTCAGTCTTACGAGTAGCTGAGATAACAGGCATGTGCCACCACACCTGGCTAAGTATGTATTTTCAGTAGAGATGGGGTTTCTCCGTGTTGGTTGGGCTAGTCTCGAACTCCTGACCTCAGGTGATCCACCCATCTCGGCCTCCCAAAGTGCTGGGATCATAGGTGTGAGCCACCACAGCAATATTCACGATACCTGGTAGTATTCACAGGTCTTAAAGCCACTTTTGTCACATGGTGAAGGGTTAGGAGCGTGACACTTGTTAATGATAATGCTTATAGATCATCCTTTTGGTAGCTCGTTCTTAAAATACCGTGATCTCGATAATGTGAGATGCTTTACTTTCAGGGTGAAAACCAAGACAGCTGCCAAATATGGTCTTTCCGCCCAGCCTCGCCTGGTGGATATCATTGCTGCCGTCCCTCCTCAGTATCGCAAGGTCTTGGTTCCCAAGTTAAAGGCAAAACCCATCAGAACTGCCAGCGGGGTGAGTGATTCGATTCATGGAGTATCAACACACTGGGTGTCTGTTCTAGCAGAAGTCCTTGCCCCATATACAGCCATGTAGTAAGGTGGGGTAGTGGATTCTGACTAATGAAGGCCCCATATCAGGATCTGTGCTGGAGTGGAGACCTGTATGGAATGCAGGGAGAGCAGAGAGAGGAAAAAAATAAATTGTGATTAAAGGAATAGATGATGTCTTGATGTCTTCAAAAGTATAGATTTAGGCTGGGTGACAATCACCATAGGATAAATATTGGCCATCTTAAGCTGGTAGCTTTCAATATAATTAATGCTTATAAAAGGTACTTTTGGTAGGTAATGTTGCAAAGTAGTTCTATATACGGTCATTGTGAGCAATGTTTAAGTCCAGAGGACAGCGATGTCCCTGCAGCAAATGGGGCTGGGAAGGCCCAGTAGAAAGCACAGAGCTTGCTTGACCCATAAGCCAGGAAGAGCAGTCCCGAAGCATCACGGGAGCAAGGACACAGGAAGCTAAAAAACAGAGGTAGAAATGACAGGAAGGGTGTCGTGTATGCAGGGAATAGTGAGTATTCCAGACTGAAGGGCGCTAACAGTTCATTCAGGAGAGCGGGACTGTGCATTGAACGGGTAGTTTGGGATCAGCTAGTAAAAATCTTAAATGTCTGGCAAAGCAGCTAGATAATAGGAAACAAAAGTTTTGCAACAGGAAGTAATATGAACAGAGTAGATTTTCAGAAAATTAATTTGGATACAACACGCAGGGTAGTTTGGAGACAGAAAGACTAGATTAGACGCTCTTGGTATGATCTCACTGTGCAGTGTTAAGGACCTGAGTTAGGATGGAGACTCTAGGATGAAAGATATGAGTGTGAGATACATGCAGGGAAATTGATAGAATTAAGACCCTCTTAACATACAGTCCCCAGAACGAAATTCTGTTCCTGAGGTGATCCCACAAGTTCATTCTGTTACTTAAATTGGAATATTAAATTCCAAGGTGCTTGTGTTGACTTGGTGACCCTATCTCCTGGATCATGTTACATGTGTGGCTAATTAAACCCTAAAACTTTTACATACAGTGTACCACCAAGCCTCATATCCTCTTCTTTGTACTTAAGTGTTTTTGTGTTGTTTGTTTGTATCTAGTGTAAAAAGCTTGTTAAGAAAAAAGCTTGTTAAGAAAAACTGTGCCCCTCACCTCCCTTTTTCTACCCTAGGGGAAGCACTTTTAACTCTTAGCCAGTTTCTTTAGCATTAACTTCCACGTCCCTAAATAACATTCTTCATATAATAGATAAGTCTTGACTTCTTCTTTTTTTTTTTTTTTCCTGAGACAGAGTCTTGTTCTGTCTCCCAGGCTGGAGTGCAGTGGCTGATCTTGGCTCACTGCAACCTCTGTCTCCCAGGTTCAAGTGATTCTCCTACCTCAGCCTCCCAAGTAGCTGGGACTACAGGCATGTGCCACAACGCCTGGCTGATTTTTGTATTTTTAGTAGAGACAGGGTTTTACCATGTTGGCCAGGCTGGTCTCGAACTCCTGACCTTAAGTGATCCGCCTGCCTCGGCCTCCCAAAGTGCTGGGATTACAGGCATGAGCCACTGCCCAGCCGACTTTTTAGGGTTAAGCATTATGTGTCGGCTTGCCACTAAAGAAGACAAAAGCTTAGCAACTTTTCAGCCTTACTGGTAAACCTAGACTTCGGTGATACCACCCTCTCTGTTTCTCCTTCTGTGTCTGATCATTTCTGTTCTTTCTCTGAAGGCTACCCTTGTCGTGCTTACCTCTAAAAGTTGGTGTTTTCTGTTGTCCTGGACCCATTGTATTCAGTACAGTACATGCTTTCTTTGGCAACCTCATCCATTTGATGGTTTCAGCATTGCTGTATGCTGACTCCCAGCATTAACCATTCCTGGAGCTTTAGACTCAGGTCAGCTTGTCAATTAGGTATCTGTCCTTTGCCTAAGAACCTCCTCATGTATAACTTAACCAAAACTAATACCAGACCTACTTATTCATCTTTCCTGTACATGTTAGTTCATGGCACCACCATTCACTCAGTTTCCAAAAAAATGTGAAATGCATTGTCCGTTTCTACTGCCACTGGTAGGAATGTTTTGGCCTTTATTATTTCTTGTTTAGATTATTTCAGTCATTTCCTTAATCATCTACGTTGTCCCACCTACATAAAATTTATCTTTAACAGTGTCACAAGAGTGATCTCTGGAAAGTATCAGGAACCCACAGCTGGTGGCCATTTTCTGTCTACTACCATTCTCACCTCCATGCTTCTATTCTTGCTGTTTCTCTGATGGTGCTTTATTTTATAGAGTAGTTTTAAACTACAGAGAAAAACAATTTTATATACTTCCTCTGGCACCTTCACCCCATCCCAGTTTCTCTATTATTAATATCTTGCATTGTTTGGTACATTTGTTGTAATTGATGAACCGATATTGCTGCATTATTATTAACAAAAGCCTGTAGTTACATTAGAATACACCCTGTGTTCTACATTTTATAGGTTTTGCCAATGCGTAATGTCAGGTATCCTGCTATTACAGTGCTGTATGAAATAGTTTCACTGCCCTAAAATCTCCCATTTGTCCCTCGCCCTCTCCATGCTCCAAATGTAACGTGACTACCACTGATTGTTCTACTGTCTTTATAATTTGCTTTCTCCAGAGTGTTGTGTACAGTAGTTGGAATCATACAGTCTTTCTCCTTAGCAATATGCATTTAAGGTTCTGCTATGTTGTTTTGTGGCTTGGCAGCTCATTCTTTTTTTTTTAATTGCTGGATGATATTCTATGGTATGGATGCACCACTATTTGCTTATTCCTTCATCTATTGAAAGACATCTCAATTTTTGGCAGTTAAACAAAGCTGTGTGAAGGTTTTTATGTCAACCTACATTTTTAGCTCACTTGAGTAACTGTCAAGAAGTGCAACTGGTAGATCTCAGAGTTAGGTTATGTTTCACTTTGTAAAAAACTGCAGACTCTTCCAATGTGGCTGCATCATTTTGCATTCCCACCAGCAGTGAGTGAGAGTTCTGATGCTCCATGTCCTTGCTAGCATTTGGAGTTGTTGGTGTTTTGGAGTTTATTTAATTTATTGATTTATTTATTTTGAGACAGGGTTATGCCCTGTCACTGAGGCTGGAGTGTAGTGGCATGATCACAGCTCACTGCAGCCTCAGCCTCCCAGGTTCAAGTTATCCTTCCACCTCAGCCTCCCGAGTAGCTGGGACAATAGGCATGCATCACTACACCAGCTAATTTTTGCATTTTTTATAGAGACAGGGTTTCACCATGTTATCTAGGCTGGTCTTGAACTCCTAGGCTCAAGGGATCCTCCTACCTTGGTCTCCCAAAGTGCTGAGATTACAGGCGTGAGCTGTGGTGCCCAGCCAGTGTTTTGGGTTTCAGCCATTCTCACGGTTGAGCCGTGGCATCTCCTTGTTGTTCAGTCTGTAATTCCCCAGTGACACGGTGTTGAGCATGCTTCCGTATACTTATTTGCCACTGTGTATCTTCTTTAATGAGAGATCTCTTCACATCTTTTGCCCTGTTCTTAACTGGGTGTTTTCTTACTAAGTTTTAAGAGTTCTTTGTATAGTTTAGCTACAAATGGTTTATCAGGTACCTATTATGCAGGTATTTTCTCCTAGTCTGTGACTGATCTTTTCATTGTCTTTGTCAGAGCACAACTTTTAAATAGAGACAGTGAGGTCCGTAACCCATTTGAGTTTGTATTCAAGTTGGTGTTTGTGTTTTCCTTGAAACATCGTGGTTGTTAACGCTGATACGTTACTGTCGTTTAAGCCTCAGACCTCATTTAAGTTTCACCAGCGGTTTCAGTAATGTCCCACAGAACCGAACTCAGAATCACCTGTGGCATTTAGTGGTCATATCTCTTTAGTCTAGACATTTCCTTTGTCTTTTTTGGTCTCTCTTACCTTAACACTTTTGAAGATTTCAGGCAAGTCATTTTGTAGCACGTACCTCAGTGCAGGTTCATCGACTGTTTGCTCATCATGAGATTTAGGTTATACTATAGTCTTCGGCCCGTGCATCACAGAAGCAGCAATGTGTTCTTCTCCTCATCTCCCATCTGTGATGTGTAGGTGCCGTTTGTCCTATCACTGGGGTTTCTCATTTTGATCAAGGTGCTGTCCACCAGACTTCCTCTCTGTCAAGTTTATTTTTTTCCACTTTGTATTAAGAAGTGTTGTGTGGAGGAATACTTGGGAACTAGGTAAATATCCTGTTTCTCATCACATACCCAGTTCGCTCTTTTATTTGTATGAAGGAATTAAAGGTTTCCTATTTTGTGGGTTGTCATCTGTTACTATCACTATTTATTTTGATGCCCAAATTATTGCAGACTTGACCAGTGGGAGCCTTTTGAAGCTGGTTTCTATGTCTTTTTTAAATGTCCTCATCATTCTTTGAGCAGTTTTTAGCTTTCTGGTACAGTAAAATGTTCCAGGCTCAGCCAGGCCTGTTGGCTTATGGCTATAATCCCGGCACTTTGGGAGGTCGAGGCAGGTGGATCACTTGAGGTCAGGAGTTCGAGACTATCCTGGCCAACATGGCGAAACCCAGTCTCTACTAAAAAAAAAATACAAAAAAATTAACCGGGCATGGTGGCACATGGCCTGTAATCCCATCTACTCAGGAGGCTGAGGCAGGAGAATTGCTTGAACCCAGGAGGTGGAGGTTGCAGTGAGCCAAGATCACGCCATTGCACTCCAACAAAGTGAGACTCTGTCTCAAAAAAAAAAAAAAAAAAAAAGTTCCAGGCTCATCTTAGACTTTCTTTGCTCCAGCCCTGGAATCAGCCATTTCCCCAAGGAGCCCTGGTTTCTTTTACTGGAGAAGTGTATTTAGAAACTAAGACCTGCATACTAGGTGTTACTGCTACTAGGGTGTTGCTGCTGCCAGACTCAGTGGACGAAGCGAGGACATATGTATGTGTAGCTACATACATACATGCACCACATACAGGTAACACATTTCCATTTGTATTTATTTGTCAGTCTACCATATGTTGAAAACTGATTCACCACAGTACCTTTAATTCCACCCAGTCTGCAGCATTCATTCTGCTTCTCTCCTTTTCCATGTTTGTAACTGCCACTCTGACAGCAAGAAGCCTGGCTCACATTAGCTTTCATGGATGGCCCAATTTCATCAAGTGCCCCAGATGTAGCCAGTCTCGTGTCTCTGCCACTGCCTCCTGTTGTCACCTCACTGAGACTCTGTCAGACCCCTCTGAGGTTATTTACATACAGACTCTGTGGAACATGAAGCTGCCAGTTTAATAGTCCCTGCTGCAAATACTGAGATCTAGTGTGTTCACGAGGTGTTTGAGTCATAAAGGTTAGGTTTATATATAATTTCATAGAATTGCATAAAGTAAATTTTTTTTTCTTATAGGCTATTTAGTAAGATGAGAGAGAAAGACTAAGAATCACTGTGGCTTTAACAATTTATTATTTTGTACTTAATTTATTGTAAAATGGAATACAAACTCACATGTATAATACATACGGACATTTTAAAGATGATTCATATTGAGCAGAGATCACCCTTGTACCCAGTGCCCAGCTTAAGAAATACAGCCTTGTCAATACCTTTGAAGCCCTTTCTTGCCACTGGTTGCATTCCTCTCCTTCCATCTGAGGGATAACCGCTCTGTGGAATTTTGTATTAATGATCCTATAATAGCTTTTTTATCCATCTTTCTTTTATAGATTGCTGTTGTGGCTGTGATGTGCAAACCCCATAGATGTCCACACATCAGTTTTACAGGAAATATATGTGTGTAAGTATGGTGATTTTGTTAAGTTGTATGTGTGTGTTTTAATTTAATTATGTCCCCTCAAGCCCTTAGTACATGCTGGTAATATTTAAAACTTTGACTTAATAGATTTATATATTACTCCTTTCAAACAAGCAACCATTGATAGATGTTTTAGTCCTTTAAAATTGGAATATACGAGGCCAGGCGTGGTGGCTCATGCCTATCATCCCAGCACTTTGGGAGGCCAAGGCAGGCGGATCGCCTGAGGTCAGGAGTTTAAGACCAGCCTGGCCAACGCTGTTAGGCCCCGTCTCTACTAAAAATACAAAAATTAGCCAGGTGTGGTGGTGCGTGCCTGTAGTCCCAGCTACTTGGGAGGCTGAGGAAGGAGAATTGCTTGAACCTGGGAGATGGAGGTTACAGTGAGCCGAGATCACGCCCAGCCTGGGTGACAGAGCAAGACCCCATCTCAAAATAAATAAAATTGGAACATATGAATATTTTAATTTATTGCAATATACAATTTTAAAAATGTTGGTTATGGAACTCAAAACAGTAGACATTGGGATATGGAACTCATAACAGTACATTCTGTGAAACTCGTAAATGAAACATGGGAATATAAGCTGCCTAAGTTCCACGTCAGAAATTTAAAATAAATTTGGATCAGAAACATACCAAAATAAAAAATTATTCCTCTACATAACCTTTAGATTTCTCAAACTCAACTGTTTGAAAGAATTTGCAGAAGAGTTTGCATGATTCTAGGGGGAAAGCTTTTCTTGAGTGTGGCTCCCAAGACAACACTGAGTATCGATCCAAACTTAGGAAAACTTAATTCCTGTTATTTGCCCCTAAAAGCTTAAACCTCTGAAATAACCACAACTGCAGCATTTTGAAAATGGGTGTAATATTGTCCATTTACATGTTTATGTTATTACATACTTGTTGGCAGAAAATACGTTATTTACAGACACCACAAAGGTAGATTTTTCTGTTAGGATTTGAAAAGGAAGCTCGTTTAATATCAGGATTTTATGGAGACAGTAGATGCTTGGAACTAGATGACTGAACTAAATTCTGTATCTGACATTCTTGTTCTTTTGTTGTATTGGCAGATACTGCCCTGGTGGACCTGATTCCGATTTTGAGTATTCGACCCAGTCTTACACTGGCTATGAGGTACGGTAACTTCAGGCTGTCTTGATGAAGTGTTACATCACACTTTACCTGTGGCATGCTTTTACCGGTACTGGCTTTCTGACAATTTTTTTGTTGTTTTTGGTTGCTGTTACTCTAATTATAAAAGCTGTTCGTTCACCAAATATTTGCCGGTGTCTGCTAGTGCCCTATATTGTTTTAGCCAAGAAAGAAATACTTACATGAGCACTTCTTATTACCGTATCCCAGACACTGTTCAAAGTGCTTTACAACTGTAAACCTTATGGCAGTGTTTTGAAGATAGACTCTATCATTATCCCAGTTTGCTGATCAGGAAGCGATGGGATAGCAGGCTTAAACAGCTGGCCCTGACACACTGTTAGCAAGTGACAAGCAGGTCTAGAACTCTGCTGCTCACTACTACATTGTACTGTCCTTTTGTCTTCTGGAATTTACATTTTTTTCTTCTTTTTTTTTTGAGTTGGAGTTTTGTTCTGTCACCCCAGCTGGAGTACAGTAGCACGACCTCCTGTGCTGCAACCTCCACCTCCCAGGTTCAAGCGATTCTCCTGCCTCAGCCTCCTGAGTTGCTGGGACTATAGGCGAGCACCACCACACCCAGCTAATTTTTGTATTTTTAGTAGAGACAAGGTTTTATCATGTTGGTCAGGCTAGTCTCCAACTGCTGACCTTAAGTGATCTGCCCGCCTTGGGCTTCCAAAATGCTGGGATTACAGGCAGAGAAGTCACGAGAAAAAGGCTCAAAGAAGGAAAGACGGGGGTGTTGTACAGCACAGAGGGTGAGGGAATTGTGAGGCTAGGGAGCAAATGAGCTACGGTTTGTAAGCAAGGGTAAGGAGTTTGCATTATTTGCATTTTAGTGTAGGAGTTATGAGAAGCCATTAGGATTTAAGACAGGGGAATGATATCTCTGATTTAGGTTTTTTAAAAGATCATTTTGATGGCCATTTAGAGAAATGGTTAGAGTGGGGACCAGAAAGAAGGCAGGTGGCCAGTGAGGCGCTATTGAAGGAGTCACCCTTCTCAGAAGAGCTCAGAAGCCAAGAAACCTTGTGACTTTATTGTCATAGATGTTTTCATTTTTTTCCTGTTTTCTAGGGTTCAAATTTTTTGAAATACAAGAGCAATGATTTAGTGATAAGGCTTCCTCTCGCTCCTATCCCCTGGCCACTCTATTTTGTCCTCCCTACCAGCTGGTTTTATTATTTCCTCCCCATCCTATGGGGATTTACAAATAGGGCATACATGGGTTGCATATCCCTTCTGCGAAATGCTTGGGAACAGAAGTGTTTTGGATTTTGAATTTTTCTGGATTTTGGAATATTTGCATATACATAATGAGAAATCTTGAGAGTAGAGCCCAAGTCAACATGAGATTCATTTTGGTTTATGTACACCTGATACACCTAGCCTGAATTAATTCTATACAATATTTTTAATAATTTTGTGCACGAAACGCAGTTTGTGTTAAGTACTTACATGTGGAATTTTCTACGTGTGGCCTCATGTCGGCACTCAAAAAATTTTGAGTTTTGGAGCATTTTGGAGTTTTGGATTAGAGATGGTCAACCAGACGTATTCTTTATCCGACTTACTGCACGTAAAGTAGCATATCAGAATCCTGCTTCACTCTGCCTTGATTTTACAATATCTTAATGAACACTTTATGTCAGTATATTGTTGCATGGCTGTAGAGTATTCCACTGTATGACAGTAGCCATTAAAAACTGTGTGGCATTTAAGAAGCTCATTTAAAAGTGACTTTAATACATGACTGGACTATGTATGCACATCTGTGTCTGTGAGCAGAACAATTTGGTGACCCTGGGATTCCATAAGTGTTTATACAAAAGAGAGATGTGACCCAAGGAGACGCCCTGCCATTGAAGTGCTTATGGCAGCGTGAGTAGACACCTGCCTGGTGCTATTCAGGACATTATTTTGAACCCTGACGAGACTGAGAAAAGTTAATGGCAGTACACACCATCTTTTCAGTGTTCAGAACCATAGAGAGTTTTTTTTTTAATACAGTTCTTTTGAAACTACTTTTTATTTTTAATTCAATATGGGCATAACAGAATATTTTTCTCTTCTAGCCAACCTCCATGAGAGCTATCCGTGCCAGATATGACCCTTTCCTACAGACAAGACACCGAATAGAACAGGTACATTTTTTAAAGACTTTTTTTTTTAAATGAGATGTTTATACTTAGTAAGAAGGCAATGTTGCTTGATTCAAATTGAACCCGAAATAAGAATGAAAAAGGTGTTTTTCCCCTTTGTAAGTTTTCAATATCCATGTAAGGGAGGGAGAATTTGCCATGCCTAGCAAGGTCAAAACACTACTTTCTTTAAAGACTGTATTTATTGTTTAGGGGTTTTATATTCTCTAAGTTTTTTTGAATTTGTAGAAAGTCATTTACAGTATGAAGTTTGTGGAATGAAGATGTATGAAAGTTCTTAGACAATAGGTGGATGTGTTGACTTTTAACTTCCAAAAGTCAAATTAAGAAGTATTTTGACTGGCCAGGTGGAATGGCTTATGCCTATAATCCGACACTTTGGAAGGCTGAGGCAGCAGATTGCTTGCACCCAACAGTTCGAGACCGGCCTGGGCAGTATAGCAAAACCCCATCTACAAAAAATACCAAAATTAGCATGGCGTGGTGGTGTGCACCTGAAGTCTTAGCTACTTGGGAGGCTGAGGCTGAGGTGGGAGGATCCCTTGAGCCCAGAAGGTTGAGGCTGCAGTGAGCCATGGTCATAACACTGCACTTCAGCCTGAGTAACAGAGCAAGAACCTGTCTCAAAAAGAATTATTGTGACAGATTTGTTGGGTAGAAATAGGAAATTCCTTGCAAAGGAGTACGAGAAACTTGTGGTGGTTGTGGCATTGTTCTATATCATGATCATGGTGGTGGTTACATCACTCTGTCAACTCTCATCCATTGTACACTTAAAGTTAGTGAATTTTATTGTATTTAAATTATGCCTCAGTATAGCTGACTAAAAACAAATGGTATGTACATGACCTTGCACTATTTAAGAAATCTGAACATTAATACACATTTTCTTTATTTACAAGTTTATTTTAGACTTGTCCAATTTAAAAAAATGTAAAGCACTGTTCCCATAGTTGTAACAGTTATATATAATAGGCACATCAAGTCTAAAGTCGATAGTAATACATACCGTCATGGGTAAGTTGTCTTTAGTTTTATTTATTGGCTTGTTGATGAGTACTGTTCCGTTTTAATTTCCCCTTTGCTGTTACCCAAGCATATAAGGAGCAGGATTGTCAATGACAGGAGAGGACTCCACCTAGGGGAGCCCACATTTTTCCAAAAAGTGGGTTCTAAACTGACCTTTGCTTCAATTTCTTTTTGAGCTGTGATATTTAATTTATTTGAAATGTAAAACTATATTTCAATTGAGCATGAAATGTGTTTGTTTACCAAAAAAGGAGCATAGCTTGTAAGATTTAGGCACTGACATCGAGCAATGATTCTTTTCTTAGCTATAAATGCGCAAGAACTACCTGAGTAACTTCTCCAAAACGTGTCAGATCTTCATCTGTGGAGGTTCTGATTCAGTCTGCTTTAAGGTCCTAGCAAGACATTTCAAAAAGCTACCAGGGAAATTTTGATGAGTGTTCTTTGTAAACAACCATAGATCTAGAAATGGAGTATTCTTTTAGTGTTGATATGCACACAGGCATATCTATAGTTTTTCTCTATAAATTACTTGCCATTTTCAGAAATTAGTGTTAATTTCTATACCTATTTTTAAAAATTAGAATCTTGGCTTATTGAAGTCAACAAAATGAAAGATTTGTATCATTCTGTCCTGTAGTAGAGGAGACCTCATATTTCTTTTTTTTTAAACAGAGTTTCACTCTAGGCTGTAGTGCAGTGGCATAATTTTGGGTCAACTTTAACCTCTCCCTCCTGGTTCAGGCAACTCTCCTGCTTCTGCCTCTGGAGTAGCTGGGATTATAGGCACCCGCCACCACACCTGGCTAATTTTTGTATTTTTAGTAAAGATGGTGTTTCACTACGTTGGCCAGGTTGCTCTCAAACTCCTGACCTCAGATTATCCACCCTCTTTGGGCTCCGAATTGCTGGGATTACAGATATGAGCCACTGCACTGGCCCTAATATTTCATTTTTAATCCATCACCATTTCACTTTTTTTTCAAACCACACATATTAAAAAAAAAAAAAAAAAAAAAAAAAAGGCAGACATGAGATCTGTCCTGTGCCCAGAATCATCCATCTATTTTAGACTGCTGTCTTGATTTTTCTTTCTAATCTATTCTTTTTTCTTCTGTTGTATCAAGTCTTTATTATGTTACACAATCATTCATGTATCGTTGTTGACCATAAATGCTGCCTTTTTGTCTCCTCAGCTTACCACCAAGTCTGGCATAAAATACATAATAAATACTTACTACTTTGCATATTGTATTATATTTGTCTTTACTGCTTTCCAGTTTATATTCTTCATGTTTTAAATTTCCACTTTGTAAGTATTCAAGTCAAGCCTCTTGTTTGTTATTTTATAGTCTCATTAGCCCTCTTTGAGTTCTTCTCAACTTTTTTCTTTCAGACTTGAGCCTATTTTTTATCCACAGAACTAGCTAAATGTGTTTCATTGTTTGATCTTTAAACTCTACTGATGAAAACACTGCAAAATAAGAGATCTGCAATGCCTTCTTAGAGCCGTGGTTTATGTTTATATCATTCTAATGCTAATGAATTTGCCTTTCAGTTAAAACAACTTGGTCATAGTGTGGATAAAGTGGAGTTTATTGTGATGGGTGGAACGTTTATGGCCCTTCCAGAAGAATACAGAGATTATTTTATTCGAAATTTACATGATGCCTTATCAGGACATACTTCCAACAATATTTACGAGGCAGTCAAGTAAGAAATTCTTATTTTATTATAGTCTCCAAAGTGGTTGTCAGTTTATGCTCCTAGCAGCAGCCTGTGAGGATGCCTTCTGCTCGGCATCCACATTCTTACTCCTCACGGTCTTTGTCATTTCATGAGAAAGAATTATTTTCACTGAAATAATCCTTTTAAAGAAAAAATGAATATAGTTTGTTGACATGGTAGTGTTCTCAAATAGAGAGATTCACCAAAAATGGGCCGTGAAGGTTTTTTCAGCTCACTCAAGAAGGGGACTGGGAATACTCTTTATTTGAAACATTTAGCTGCTGTAAAATCAGCAAAGCAAGGTAGTGTTATTTAAAAACTTAATTTAGAGAAAATATGATTTCATAATTATTAAATAATATCTGTTTATGATTGGGATCTTAGTCTGTTTTGTGTCGCCGTAACAAAGTATCTGAGACTAGGTAATTTATAATGAACAGAAATGTATTGGCTCACAGCTTTGGAGGCTGGGAAGTCCAATGTCAAGATGCTGGCATCTGGCAAAGGCCTTCTTATTACATCATCATGTGACAAAAGGCAGGGAAGCAAAAAGCAGACAAATTTGCCCATTTATAATGGCATGAATCTTGCCCACAAGATCAGTGCCCTTGTGGCCTGATCGCCTCTCGAAGGTCTCACCTATTAATACTGTTACAATGACAATTTCAACATGAGTTTTAGAGGGAACAAACTCATGTTTGTCAAATCATGTGCTGATCAAACCATAAGTTCGTTTACTCATTCTGAATTCTAGTTGACAAAGTTTTGCATTATTTTGACACCTTGCTTTTAGCAGGAAGAATACTACAGTTTTGTATGTAGTTCAGTGATTTAAGAAGTGAAGTCTTAAAGTAGTTTTTGTTTTCAAGAGTTGTAGGAACACCTAGGTAGTTACTATTTTCCTTATTTACCAAATCCTTCTTGAGTGCCTGCTAGATACTTTGTACTGTTTTACATACTAGAAAGTGGTGATACTCAGGCTGAGACCTGAAGTACAAGGATGGGTTAGGCCAACAGCAGAAGGGATAAGATAAAGGCACTAAAATGAGAAACAGCTTGAGGTGTTCTAGGGACAGAGGAACCAGTATGGTTAGATCCTGTGTTAATCCATTTGTGTCACTATAAAGGAACACCTAAGACTGGGTAATTTATAAAGAAAAGAGGTTTAATTGGCTCCAGTTGTGCAGCCTTCACATGAAGCATAGTGCTGGCATCTGCTTCTGGTGAGGCCTGAGGAAGCTTCCAATCCTGGTTGGAAGGTGAAGGGGGAGCCAGTACATCACATGCCAGAGGTGGGGGGAGGTGCCACACTCTTTTAAACAACCAGATCTCAAGTGAAATAACTGAGCAGAACTCACTCGTCACCAAGGGGATGGTGGTAAGCCATTTATTTATGAGGAATCCAGCCCCAGGACCCAAACACCTCCCACCAGACCACACCTCCAACATTGGGGATCACATTTCAACATGAGATGGGGAGGGGACAACACCCAAACCATGTCAGATCCCAGGGAACAAGAGAAACAATGTCATGCGATGGGGTTGAAGTGTGAGGTAAGGGCCAAGTTATACATGCTTTTGAGGAGTTGAAGTTTTATTTAAAATGCAGTAGGAAGTAGATGACTGGGAATTGGCATTTCTGGTTAACAGGTAGGCTCATTCTGGCTACTGTCTGGCTAATGGATTAGAGGAGTATAAGGGTGAAAGTGAGAAACCAGATAGGAGGCCATCTGATTCTCCATCCCTGCTCGGATGAGGGCGGCGGCAGTGGTGATGGAGAGGAGATTGAGAAGGGGTTGAGAGAGAGGAAGGCATCAAGCCTAACACTAAGTTTCTGGCTGTCAGAAATGATAGGAAGGTAGGATAGGGCTGTATACTGAGGTGGAAAATTCAGCGGGAAGAGCAGAGACAATCTCAGTGGGAGCAAATCAGGAGTTTTGTTTTGGGTGTGTGAAGTTTGAAGTGCCTGTGATACATTCTGGTGGAGATGTCAATGGCCTTTGAATACAAAAGAAGTCTGGGCTGATGGTACAAAACAGGATTATCAGCTCATAGGTAAGATTGCCAGCCATGTAAATGGAGGAGGCCATTTCATGGGAGAGTTTTGGATCTCCAAGGTATACTAAGTGAAAAGCAATTTTTAGAGCAATTCTTATAGTAGGATCCCATTATTTGTGTGTTCATGCATACACACACATGTCTGTGTATAAATGCATAGAAAAGGTGGTAGAATAATGGTCACCATAGACCTCAGAGCTGAGGAGGAAGGGACATGGGAAGTGGGAGCGAAGGAGGAGGTTTATGTTTGCTCCATATACAGTGGGCCAGGTGTTGTCATGGGTGTTTAATATTCACTTTTTTAATATTCATAGTCAGCCTTTGAGTTAAGTGTTCAGATTATCCCTGTTTTACAGATGAGGAAGCTGAGGCACAGAGAGATAAAGCAATTTGCTCCGAGTTGCAGAGGTGGTTGGTTGTAGAGTGTAATATGAATCCCAGGTAGCTTTGCTTTCAGAGCCTAACTTTGTAAGCTGTGCTGGGTATCAGAATATGAGTGTGTCTGTATGTGTGTGCACATCATCAGAGCCAGAAGATAATGGGAGGAATGTGGCCTCTTTTTCCTTGCCTCCCTTCCCTACCACCCTCAGGCTTTTCTCTGGCTTCTCTTTTATATGGGGCGGGGGTTTTATATAGCTAATTATATGGTTGTTCAGTTAGTGCCACCTCTTAAGAATTTTTGTGTAGGACCAAATTTTGAGTAGACCTAAGGGTGGTTTTTATTACCCTATAAGTAAAGCAGTTTTGGCACATAGTAAGCACAAGTAAATATGTGAATTAATTGTGAGTGAATGATCAATTAGCTACTAACCTGGGTAGGGCTGCCTCTCCAAATTGGGGACAGTTACACCTTTTTGTGCCCTCCCTACTCCCCTACCCCCCTAACTTCCTTTGTTCTCCTTGGGTTTGTAAAAGTGAAAAGAAGAGAGGAGCTTTTTCATGAAGTTTAATACCAAGGGTAGCTAAAAGAGTCTATGTGAAAGGTTCGGCAGCTGGGAGAGTTTGTGTGGACAGCAACCGTCTTCTGTTTGATTGACTCTGGGGACTGTAACAGGTGAATTCTGTGTCTGTGAACCTGGACTTGTAGCATTGTGATCTTTTCCTCCTGCAAGGGCTTTAGTAGCAGATGAGACGGTGACTGTATTGTTACTGCTCCTTCAAAATTGATCAAGAGGCCAGGCGTGGTGGCTCACGCCTGTAATCCCAGCACTTTGGGAGGCGGAGGCAGGCAGATCGATTGAGGCCAGGAGTTAGAGACCAGCCTGGCCAACGTGGCGAAATTTCATCTCTACTAAAAATATAAAAATTAGCTCAGCATGGCGGCTGGCCCCTGTAGTCCCAGGTGGAGGCTACTCGGGAAACTGAGGCACAAGAAACACTTGAACGCAGGAGATGGAAGTTGCAGTGAGCCAAGATTGCACTACTGCACTCCAGCCTGGCTGACAGAGTGAGACTCTGTCTCAAAAAAAATTAATCATTAATATGAGTCATCCTTAGTAAATGCTGAAATCTTCAAACGTTAGAGGAGTAATAATATCATCCAACTAATTACCCTTAATACCGAAAAATCAAAGTATACCTTGGATAAAATGTGATGAGGAAAAACAGAGGAATGGCAGCAGAATGTTCTCTTGGAGGGTTACTGACCACAAGTCATTCAGCACTGAAAATTCCCTGGCAGGGTTTTTCTGTACAAGCTTATATACTTCTATACTCCTCTCTTGGTGCAGCTATTCTTAGGCTGAAGACCTTACATGTTAAGTGGAATTGAGCTGTCAGTGTCTTAGACTTGCTTCCTTCCCCCATAAACATTTGCCACAAAGCTTGTCATAGCCTACAGTTTCCTGACGTATATGAAGCAGGCCAACTGGGGTCTGCATAGTGAATTTTTAGGGTGTGGCTAGTTTGACATTTTCATCAGTTGAAACAAAATTGTGCTCCGATCTTGGTGTGACTTTTTATTTTTGCAAAAATGTAGTGCCTAGTGGTGCTGGAATGTAAGTTGTCTGTCACTGGGTTGAAAATAGGGTTGTCTAGTACAACAAGCTCACTACAGATCATGATGTGTTCGTAGAAAAAGCCCTGTGGAAGAGAGAGCCTCTTTCAATCATAGACGAGGCGGGGCCTGTGTTGTTTTGTTTCTGTTCTTGAGTTTGCCTCAAGAGGGCAACAAACACTTTATTTTCAGATAAAAATGTGTACATGATTTGGGTCTTCATTGCAACACATCTCATGAAGGCTCTTGAGAAGTAATAAAAGTACAATCTGGGAGCCATAAAGCCATCCATAAATTATACTGAGTTCTCCTACGCACACTTGAAATGTTTCGCTCTTTTCTCTCAGTCTCTATACTTTTATGAGATAATCTGAAAAAAAGAAAAGACCCGATTTGTGGCATATTGTTGCTTTGTTGAGGTAAAGTTTTACTACAAACTCTTCATAATAGAGTTGGTATTTGTTTTGAGGGAAACTTTGTTTTGGAAGAAATGATACTTAGTTTGTGCTACAGAACTAGAGGCAGAAAGCATTTTCAAATGTTGGCATCATTGTGAAATAAAAAGCAGCCCAGAGAAATTATGGTTTTGACATAATGTGTCCCTTGGAAATGTCTGGTCTTTCCCCTACCCTTCTCCCTGAGCGTATGCGTGAAAATGGGTTGGTTTGCGCAGCACAGCCCACCTCTCTTAGATGTAAGGTGACATGTTTATTTTCTTTCGTTTTTGCTTGCGAACTACATAGATGTAACTGACTTTCATTAGTTTAGCAGGGATTTTTTTTAAGATTAATTTTAAATTAGGTTAAAAATGATATATTGTGACCAATGAGTCAGCACGCAGTGTTGAAGATTAATGGTCTGTTCAGGTGTCCCTGCTATGTTTTCATATGTTGAACCTAATTAAAGTTTTGTTTCTTAAAAGAGTAGGAGTTAGGGTAAAGAAAAGCCCCAGCAAGCAGAGCCTGATTGTTACGTATGGCAAGCTAGTAGCAAGCAATGTGTTACATTCTTGCAGATGGAAAAATTGGAAAGGTAAGTGAACAGAGAGTTCAAGGACAGAGCAGGTATGGCTTTTGTGAAGGCTCATTAAATCAAGCCAAGTGCTAATCGCTCAGTGCTATCACCTGGACTGGGATTCTTCACTAGTCTCCAGAGAGCAACAATTACTGGTGACTGTCATCATGTAACAATCAGGCTTTTCAGATGAAAAGGACTGGTAGTGGGGTCTGAGTCACCCATTCACTAGAATGCAAATGTTGCCAAATAATTCCGAACAACCTTTTACAATAGTTTTATTCCTTTTTAATCAGCTTTGCCCAGAAGCAGTTTTACATTCAATCTTTAATGCTCCTTGGCTGTTTTCACAAGATGCAATTTAAAAGAGTAGTTACCCATCAAGAAGTAGATGAGTCATACTTTCTCCCTGTGGAATTTTAAATTCATTTCCGTTCCTTCCTCTCCCCCCACCCCATTAATGACTTTAAATCCTTCAACTATGTTCTTACCTGTCTTAGAAAAGCTGAAGTGCTAGGTAATGCTGGGTACCAGGCCCAGAAGACAATTTCCTAGACTTGCAGAGCTTCGAAGGAAGCAAAAGGAACCTCCAGAGGCCTGAGAGGGACTGACCGTTGCCCTGCTGCTCTGGGCCTCGTTTCTGGCAGGCCTTAGGACCTTCTGCAATTCTGGGCTATGACTCTGATGCTCCCTACCTCTCACTTTTTATATTGACCATTTTACCTTCTCCTCTGGTCACTCAGATTTCCATAGATGGTGACTGTTATAAGAATTTATAAGAATTTTCAAGGCTGCAAAAGAAGCAGCGCTCGAATATAAATTTCCTCAGCAAGGCAATTTACTTCTATAGAATGGTGTGGCTCACAGATGGAACAATGGCGCACGCACACCTGGACAAGGGAGGGAAAAGGGTACTTATGCCTGATGGAGGGTCGCCTCTACTGCTGTGTCATTCCCCTTTTGGCTAGGGTTAGACCGCATAGTCTAGACTAATCCTGATTGGCTGTTTTAAAGGGAGCAGGGGTATGAGCTGGAGTGGTGGGGTGGGTAATTTGGTGGAAAAGATGGTTATGGGCAGGTCAGAGCAGGTAGCCAGGGGTCATAGCAGCTGACTGGAATGAGTCAGGATGGGGTAGGGGACCAGGGAAACAGATGTGAACCACTGATTTGAACTGATAGAAAAGGTTGTTTACTGAAACTACAAGGAAGTTAAACTTTAAAATAGAGACAGAATAAGAGCTGAACATACACTGATTCTTTGAAGAGAAACTTGGGGTTCCATTATATCTAACATAACCAGGATCCTTAACATTGGATGGAGAACCAAGGATACAATTGTAGTCACCTTAAGAGAGTTGATACTGTTTTTCTTTCAGCATTTTATTTGCAAGAAACACAAATTAAACAGTTTTTAATAACCATCCACATACCCATCACCTGGATTCTACAATACTTGCTTTATCACGTATTTATCAGTTCCACTATCCAGTCATCAGTTTCTGGCACGTGCTTGCTCTCTTTTTTTTGATGCATTTCAAAGTTGTATGCTTCAGTACACTTCTCCCCAGATACTTCATCATGCAATGCATATCTCTGATGAGTGTTCACTGTTTGCACTGTTTTAGTAAACTTATATGTAGTACAAAACAACTTGTAGCATAATATATTTATATGAAACACACATATCTTAAGTATACCATTTGATTATTTTTGAAAAATGCATATACCTGTGCTACAAAGTCCTATTAAGATATAGACTGTCACTGTCATCCCAGAAAGTTCCCACATCCCTCTTCCCAGTAAATCATCCCCTGTGCCTCCCCAGAGGCAGCCATTCTTCTTCTTTTTTCCTCCATCACAGATTAGTTTTGTCTGTTCTAGAATGTCATATAAATGGAACCATATAGCATACTCTTTTGCATAAGGCCTCTTCACTGAGCATACTATTTTGAGATTTATCCATGTTATTGGGTGATTCATGAGTTTTTACCTATTTAGTGCTGAGTAGTATTCCATTGTATGCAGAGATCACAGTTTGTTTACCATTCTTCTATTGATAGATGTCTGAGCTGTTTCATTTGTGGCTATTATGAATGAAACTTCAGTGTGCATTCTTGTATAAGTCTTTTTGTGGCTATATGTATTTATTTCCCTTGGGGAATAAATAGACGTAGAATTGTTATATAAGTTTAGTTTTACAAGGAAACTGCCAGTCATTTTCCCAAAATGGCTCTACTATTTGTACTCCCACCAATAATGTGCGAGCATTTGGTTGCACCACATCCTCACCAGCATATGGTGTTGTCAGTCTTTTTAATTTTAGCCATTCTAGTGGGTGTATAATGGCATCTCGTGGTTTTAATTTGCTTTTTCCTGATGACTAATGATGTTGAACACTTTAGTACGTGCTTATGCTATTTGAGTATATTTTCTTTGTGAAGTATCTGTTAAAATCTTTTGCCCATTTCTTCTTGAGTGTTTGTATATCCTAGCTGCCAGTCCTTTGTCAGCTCTATATTTTGTAAATATGAAAACTCAGTCTGCAGTTTGGGTATTTGTTATATTAATGGTATCTTTAAGCCAAAGTTTTTAATTTTGATAAAGTCTGATTCAGCAATATTTCTTTCATGGTTATTGCTTTTCCATAGTGTCTCTAATAAACCATTGCACTTTCCCAAGGCACAAAGATACTTCCCTCTTTTTAGCTTTCACATACAGGTTTATGTTCCATCTTGAATTAATTCTTATGTGTAATGTGAGGTGGGAATCAAGGTTTCTTTTTTTCCATAGAGACATCTAGTTGCTTTAACATCACTTTAAAAACTTTCCTTCGCTGTTTGGATTATATCACACCTGTGTTAAAAATCAAAGGATTCTATAGATGTGAGGCTGGGCTCTTTTTTGTTTCATTGATCTGTTTTTCAATCTTTATGCCAGTACCACACTGTTTTGATTACTGTGGCTTTTTAGTCTGTGTATCTTAAAGTCAAGTAGCATGAGTCTTCCACCTTTGTAATTGTTTTTCAGGATTGCTTTAGAAATTCTAGGTCCTTTGCATTTCTGTGTAAAATTTAGAATCAGCTGGCCAATGTCTATTAAAAAGTGTAATGGATTTGGACTTGTGTTAAGACTATAGAACAAATGGAAAGAATTGACAATTTATTGTGTCTTCTAATTCATGAACATAATATCTGTCGTTGTATACTTAGGTTTTTAATTTCTCTTAGCAGTCTTCATTGTAGAGATTTTGTAAGCCTTTTGTAAAAAAAAGTTTTTCAAAATATTTGTATGTGTTTTGGTGCTATAATGAATGAAATACAAATTTCATTTTTAAATTTTATTTTATTATTATTATTATTTTGAATCGGAGTCTCATACTGTCCAGCCCAGGCTGGAGTGCAGTGATGTGATTTCAGCTCACTACAACCTCCACCTCCTAGGTTCAAGCCATTTTCCTTCCTCAGCCTTCCAAGTAGCTGGGATTGCAGGCATCTGCCACCATGCCCAGCTAATTTTTTATTTTTGGTAGAGATGGGATTTCACCATGATTACCAGGCTGGTCTCAAACTCCCAGCTTCAGGTGATCCACCCACTTTGGCCTCCCAAAATGCTGGGATTACAGGCATGAGCCACCATGCCTGACTGTAAATTTCTGCTAATATATATACAGTTGTTTTTTTTTTCTTTTTTTATTTGAGACACAGTCTTGCTCTGTCGCCAGTCAGGAGTGCAGTGCCATGATCTCTGCTGACTGTAACCTCCACCTCCTGGGTTCAAGGGATTCTTGAACCTCAGCTTCCTGAGTGAGTAGCTGGGATTACAGGCACATGCCACCACATCCAGCTAATTTTTGTCTTTTTAGTAGAGGCAAGGTTTCACCATGTTGGCCAGGATGGTCTTGATCACTTGACCTCCTAATTTGCCTGCCTCAGCCTTCCAAAGTGCTGGGATTACAGGCCTAAGCCACCATGCCCAGGCAAATTTTATATATTAATGTTACATCATAAGACCTTACCACATTTACTATTCTAAAAGTCATTTTTGTAAATTCATTAATATTTTCTTCCTGAACAATCATGTCATCTGCAAACACAGTGCATTTTATTTTTCCCTTTTGGATCTATATGCTTTTCTTTCTCTTGCCTTACTGCACTGCCTAGGACCTTCAGTTAAACAGAAGTGGTAAGAGTGCACCTCTCTGTCTTGTTTCCAGTGATACAGGGAAAACATTTTTATTTCAATATTAAGTGCAGTGTTGCTTATAGGTTTTTTGTAGATACCGCTATTAGATTGAATATGTTTATTGAGAGGTTTCATCATTAACCCACTTGTCTAATGCTTTCTCTGCATCTATTTAAATGGTCATATGATTTTCCTCTTTTATTGTGATAATATGGATCATTTGATTGATTTTTCTTAATGATTTTTCTTAATTGATTTTTCTTAAACCTCACATTCCTAGGATAAACCCTGTTTGGTCATAATGTATCATCATCTTTACTTATTGTTGGATTCAACTTGCTGTTACTTTGTAGAGGATTTTTGTGTCTGTTCATAAGGGGTGGTGGTCTGTAGTTTTCTTTTTTTGTAATTTTGTTGTCAGATATTAGTTGTTGATTAGTATAAGGCAGGCTTCACAAAACAAGTAAGGATGTGTTGTTCCTTCCCCTATTTTCTGAAAGAGTTCATGTAAGATGAATGTAATTTCTTCCTTGAGTGTTTTGCTAAAACTCACCAGTGAAACTATCCAGGGCTAAAATTTTCTTCATGGGGGGTTTTTAGATAATTAATTCAGTTCATTTAATAGATACAGATAATTAATTAGATAATTTAGATAATTCAGTTCATTTAATAGATATATTCATATTTTCTGTTTCATTTGTATCCATTTTAATAAGTTATGTTTTCCAAGGAATTTGTCTGTTTCATTCATTTTGTCTAACATTTTGGTATTACGTTATTCATATACTCTTATTAGACTTTTAATGCCTGTGGAATCTTAGTGATCACCCCTGTTTCAACCCTGATACTCATCATCTGTGTTCTCCTTTTTTCTTGTTTACACTGATTAGGGGTTTATCAATTTTGTTGTTCTTTTCAAAGAAGTAGCTTTTGGTTTTATTTCCTCTATTTTGTAGACTTCTGCTTTTATTTTTATTCCACTTTCTTTCGATTTATATTGCTTGTCTTTTTCTAGTAACTTAAATAAGGTATAAAAGCTTGGCTGGGGCCAGGCACTGTGGCTCACACCTGTAATCCCAGCACTTTGGGAGGCTGAGGTGGGTGGATCACCTGAGATCAGGAGGTTGAGACCAGCCTGACCAATATTATGAAACCCCGTCTCTACTAAAAATACTGATATTAGCCAGGCGTGGTGGTGCTCACCTGTAATCCCAGCTAGTCAGGAGGCTGAGACAGGAGAATCGCTTGAACCCAGGATGCGGAGGTTGCAATGAGCCGAGATCACGCCATTGCACTCTGGCCTGGGCAACAAGCGCAAAACTCCATCTCAAAAAAAAAAAAAAAAATTTGGCCGGGCGTGGTGGCTCACGCCTGTAATCCCAGCACTTTGGGAGGCCAAGGTGGGCGGATCACCTGAGGTGAAGAGTTTGAGACCAGCCTGGCCAACATGGGGAAACCCCATCTCTACTAAAGATACAAAAATTAGCCGGGAGTGGTGGTGCACACTTGTAATCCCAGCTACTAAGGAGGCTGAGGCAGGAGAATTGCTTGCAACTGGGAAGTGGAGGTTACAGTGAGCCAAGAGCATACCACTACACTCCAGCCTAGGTGACAGAGTGAGACTCCTTGAAGGAAAAAAAAAAAAGAAATAAAAAGCTCAGCCATCGTTTTAGACCTTTTTTCTTTTCTAATGTAAGTGTGTTTCTCAAAGCACTGCTTTAGCTGAATCCCACACGTTTTGATATGTTGTATTTTAATTATTATTCAATTCAAAACATTTCTCAATACCCTTTATATATATATTTTTGATCTATGGGAATGTATAGGAATGGGTGTTTCATTTCCAAACTTCCATACAATGAGGTTTTTCTTGATATCTTAACTAATTTCTAATTTATTTTTATTTTTGCCAAAGAACCTATTCTGTATAATATTGATGTTTTAAAATTCATTGAGACTTGTTTTATGGACCATCATATGTGGTTTCTCTTGGTGAACATGCCATGTGTATTTGTAAAGAATGTGTATTCTCAGTTACTGGGTGTCACGTTCTATAAATATCAGTGAAACCAAGGTAGTTGGTAGTGGTGTTCAGGTGGATTTCATTTTTTATTCTTTTGTAGTTCTGTCAATTGCTAAGAGATTGAAATCTCCAACTATGAGTGAGGAACTCTCTATGTCTCTTTTCAGTTACATTAATTTTTACTTAATGTATTTTGAAAATCTGTTATTAGTTGCATGCACATCTATGATTGCTATGTTTTCCTGGTGTATGAGCTTTTCACCATTATGAAGTTACCTCTTTATCGTCAGGAGATGTCCTTCTGCATCCCTGGTCTTGCAGTTGACTTGGCGTTAACTGAGCCCTTACAGCCTCATGTGCTTACTGTTTGCCCTTTGTATTATCTTTTTCATCCATTTGCTTTTCACTCATATGTATCTTTATCTTGAAAGTGCATTTTTTTAGACAGAAGTCTACAGTAATTGGGTCTTGTTTTTCTTTTTTTTAATCCATTTTGATTATGTCTGCCCTTTAATTGGAGTGTTTAGTCTGTTAACATTTGATATAATTATTGATACATCAGTTTAGGTTGATGGTTGGATTTACATCTCCCGGTTTAATCATCTCCTCACTTTGGTTTGCAGTAGTCAAGAATAATAGTTGTAATGAACACTATTGTGATCTAATTCTTTATAATGTGTTTTTTTCTATATCCTTTAATAGGCAATGTCTTCTTAAGAGAAAGAGAGAGGATTCCTTATATCTAGTACAATGTCTTAAGCATAGAATTCTGGTACTTTCTTAAGTGCTAAGTGAATGTGGTGGCAAGAACTATCCCTTAAGAATCAGGAGACACAGCTTCCAGACTTATTTATATTATCATTTTGCATTATTGCCTGGTTTAATCCACTCACTTTGTGTGTGTGCTTTAGTTTCCTCATCTATAAATATGAGGAGGTAGGACTAGATTATTTCTAAAATTACACCTCTCTCTGTCATTTACGATTTGAGGCTTTCTAATGGAATGAGAATTTTTGTCTAAAAGGTATGTTTATAAGTTATTCTTCACTTAGCAGTCACTTTCTGACAAGCATTTTCTATAATGTTTTTATGTATTTAACCCTTAAGTTTTGATGTGGATATAATACTAAAAGAATGCAGTATCTGTGATTTTTTTTTTCTATCAATAATGTGTTGCTGCTGGTTCTTTAACTAGATGACGGGACTACAAAATGATAGTTTTTGTCAGCCATGAAAAGAATCAAACTCCAAGCAAAATATTATAGGTTGTTTTTCTATACCTTAAGCGCTGTCAGCTAATGTGATAGGGCACAAGGGTCTTTCATTAGTCTGTAAGCTACAGTGCACCATGTTGGTTTTTCATAGGTAGTACTCATTTTTAAATCAGTTCTGTTCTTTGTTACTTCATTTTTTGTTGGGCAGTGGTTAATTTGTAGAACCTCATAACACAGCCACCAGTATTGAGGAAGCAGACTCGACTACTATCTCAAAAAGAGATTGGGGGAATAGTTGTTCTTAAATTCTGAAACACATCAAACATCCAACTCAAGTCTAGAGTATCAGTAACACAGCATTGGGCAGAACTTCAAGTTTTATTGAGGTATTTTCAAGATACTGTGGTAGTTCAAAAGAAGAACTTGTTCATGGCGCTGCTGCCAAGGAATTACACTAATAACTCAAGGTGTTATCGACAATTCAGACAAATCTTTGGCTATTCAAAGAAGAGGGTGAATTCCACTGACTTGTTTTCGGACTGTAGATAGAGATTGTATGTTGTGACTAACAAAAATGAATATTTCATTCCTGTACCATTATTTACTTTGCAATCTGGTTTAAGCAGGTTTAGTATGAGGTTGTGGGATGTCCACACAGGGAATATTCTGTAAGCCTTTCAGGAACTTGAGCCTTGAGATTTTGTGAGAGTTTCAAGAAGACTAGACTCAGGCACATCCAGTTGCAGTAAGGATGGAGGTTTTGAAAGAGGAGCTGCCACGAATTATTAGTAATGAGAGGTGCACTCTTTGATACCACAGCTTCTTAGAATGAGACAAAAGATAGTATCCAGAAGATAATGAAGAGACTTCAAAATCAGTGCTCTGTCTTCCTTCCATCAGTGTCCCCCTGGACGGGCCCTTACTGCAAGGGGTTGGTAATAATAGATAATGCTTTTGTAAAATGCCACTTTCTTCTTTCCAGAAATAAAACTTGCTTCCCAAGAAATAATCTATATCTATTTATATTTCTGCCACTTCTAGCTTTTTGTTCTGTAGTCGTTCCTTTTATTTTTTTTTTTTTTTCTTTATGTCTTATCCCCCCAGCTAGATTGTTAAGCATGTCTGGGACAAGAACTATTATATTTTTACTTCCTGAAGAATGCCTGGCCTACTGCTAGGCACCTTCTAAGGTTAACTTTTTGCAAGAGGGAAGGTAACCGGTAGATTTATCTGGAGGCTGCTGTGAGAGTGAAGAGAGACCTCCTGTGTTCCCAGTTATGCCTAATTCATTTATTCCTTCTTCAAATTTGTAATTGTTTTAACCAAGGGAGAATTTTTAGCATTAAAGGCTTTTAGCCTCGAGATGGGTTTGTTTGAGCCTGCCAGGTTTCAGGGGATTCCTGTCCAGATGGCGAGATAGATACCACAAATAACAAGGCAGACTACTTGTAGTGTGGACAGGGTGCTTTGGGAATAGGAGCACTGAGATCTCGCTGGGGGTGGAGGGGTTCTCGGAAGAGGTCATGGAGGGAGAAATGTATTTAAGCTATTTTGAGGGCTGGTAGCATTTGGTTTTTGTTTGCTTTTAAGTTCCTGGGTTATCGTCTCATTTCTCTTCACCCCCACAGTACAATTTTTAAAAGTTCTGTCAACATAAGGTTTTTGGCTTAAGCTGTGCTTCACAGAGAACAGTAGCATCTTTTATAGCTGATGCGACTCCTATGGCATACAGAAAAGCATAGGATTCAAGATAGCCCACATCATTGGGCTGTTCAGGCTTAAAATGAACCTGTAATACCACAACAAGAGCAGTGGAATTGAAATCAGAGGATCCCTTTGGAGTCTTGGCTTTGTCTCTAAGAATTTGACAGAGTTCCTGCCTGTGGAAGGACTTGTAGCCCCCAGGAGGTATGGGAGTTGAACTGGGTACTGAAGGAGAGCTGTTCTTTTGAATGGCTAAATGGCACTGTTGGATAGCTACCTAAATGGGGGATTATATTAATAGCAGGCCATAAAATGTCAGCTCAGATTAGTTGAACGCCTGTATGTGCATATTTACATATTAAAGATCAGTTATATTGATATGTTTGCATCTCTGTTAAATGAAGAATCAGATTTAGTGAGGTGTAGGATTAGATATAGTATTAAAAAAATCCTCATGAGAATACAGTGAGCTCATGGGGAAAATTACCTTATAATCTGTTGTTTAGGGTGCTCTTTAGGATTCCCTTCACTGTTTTGTTATTCATATTGATACAAATTTTTGTTTAATTGCTTTTCAAATGAAAATATACTTCTGCAAAGAGGAAATATGAAAGCCTTTTTATAAATATAGAATATTGACTTTTCAAAACTTGAGTTGTTTTTTTCCTTCCTCCATTTTTGTTGCTGCAAAAGGTAATGACTTTTCCTCCCTGAGGAAAGACATTTTTGAAATGGAGTTAAATTATTATTTGAGAATAGGGTTTCCTTCTACGGCATGTACTATATTCTGACTACTTAGAAAGAGGCCCTGTGCAGCAGTGTCCTCTGTATGCCCTTGGTGGGGCCCTTGACACTCTGTGCAGTAGAAAGACTAGCTAATACATTTTGTCTTTCCTCTGCACAAATTCCCATTTGTGTAATTGCCTACCCTCTAGTTTTTCCCAGTGATGTTAGCTACTATTACGCCCCTACGCTTGCTAACTTAATAGTATCACTTTTAAGAAATACTGCAGGTTTTTTAAAAAATGCCAATTAATAGGAGGGTTTATGATATAATTTTGGAATGACTCATTCTAGGATATTCTCATTGACTTTTAAAAACATTATCATTTAGAGCTTTCTGCTTTCTGCTTTTTTTTTTTTCAGCCTCTATGTGGTTTGCCTCCTCCGTACGCTGGAGGAAGGTGTGTTACATCACTCCTGTGGCTGCAGGTACCTCCTGCTACTGCATGCCTTGGTACCCACCTGTTGGAAAGGCACAGGACCCGATGATTCTGTTGTTTCAGAGAAGCCAAATTAGTTGGAATCCTGTCTTAGGCAGGATTTGTTAAGATCTGAGCCCTTTTCTGTCTCATAGTTCATCTTTTAGTGACTTTGGACTAGTTGTTTACCTTTAGTCCCATTGCCTCTGGTAATTCTACCCAAAAACCTCGTGGAATACAGAAATAAACAGTTGCAAAAGAGTTTGAATGTCCGCAATGAGAGACTTCAGAATTTGTCCTCTAGATCAGTGATTCTTAGTTTTCTTAATAATTACTGTTAGCAACAAATAAGTCAGTTTTATTGACAATTAAGAATGAAAGAGTGAACCTCATGGAATTAGTTATAAAAATTACAGAAATTTTATGATTTTTACTTTTTAATAAAGAGCAATGAACTTCTTCAGAAAGAAGGAAAATACATGGCAAAAAAAAAATTTTTTTTTTTTAAAAGGCTTCTCTCATCCTCCTCAAAGAATTGAGAACATTATAGAAGGGTGCACTGAGAAGAATGATTGGGTTCTAAAAATTGAGAAATGTTAGCTGGCTGCAGTGGCTCACACCTGTAATCCACACATTTTGGGAGGCCAAGGCAGGTGGATCATTTGAGGTCAGGAGTTCGAGACCAGCTTGGCTAACATGGTGAAACACCGTCCCTACTAAAAATACAAAAAAATTAGCTGGGCCTGCTGGCACCTGCCTGTAATCCCAGCTACTTGGGAGGCTGAGGCGGGAGAATCACTTGAACCCAGCCTGGGTGACACAATGAGACCCATATCCAAAACAAAACAATGCAAAACAAAACTAGAATTGAGAGACATTGAAAAGCAGAGAAGTCTGGAGTCCATGCTGAGTTGTCTAAGCAGTGTGGTAACCGGAATATAGAGCAAGGATTTTGAAGTCAGATCGACCCAACTTCAGATCCTAACTCCGATTTTATTAGCTCTGTGCCCTTGAACAAGCTGTTTACTCCCTTTCAGGTTCAGCTTCATCACCTGTGAAATGGAAATAATAGGACCCACTTCACAGAGTTGGTGGGAGGATTCAGCACTAGAGTGTGTGACGCGGAGCTTGGCCCACAACAGCCTCTGCACATGCGAGCTCCTATCCCCCCACTTCACCAGCCCTCCTAGGAAGAGACTGACTTCTCTGCATCTTTGGCCAGCATTAAGGCCACCAACTCAAATAGCTGCGATCTAAAGTGGTGCTCTCTGATACGTGATTTTAGTAAAAGACAAAAATGATACATAATTTTGTAAATTATTGCTAAGTTTAATAGACTCAGTGAAAAGTCTTCTGTGTATATAGAAGACCTTTCATCTGAAATATTCCTATAATCATTACACCTACCCTCCCCCTTTTTTCCCTTTCATTTAAAATGTCTCAAAAATATGGAGTGGGAAATAAATAATGCAGATGGTTTTCACTTATATGAAAAATGGTTGCTAGGAATTGAAAAATAGGTTTTCACAGTTGAAATCACTGCTTTCAAGGAGATGATGGTTGCAGCTTACTGCAGGAGAATAATAGTGATAATGATGATAATAACATTATTATGCTAGCTCAGTCACATCAATCCTATGAGGTGTAGATTCTATATTATCCTCATTTTGCAGATAAAGAACCAAAGCACAAGGAGGTTAATACCATTCCCATTTGCATAGTTAGGAAGTAGCAGAGCCAAGATTTGAACTCAGACAGTCCAGCTCCAGAGCCTACATTCTTTACCACTATCTCATACTAGAAGGACAGAGAGAAGGCAGTCTTTTGAGAGGGAGTAATGTCCTAAAACCAGCATCAGGTTTATCATTTTAGATTTTCTCTACAGGTATTCCGAGAGAAGCCTCACAAAGTGTATCGGAATTACTATTGAGACCAGACCAGATTATTGCATGAAGCGGCATTTAAGTGACATGTTGACCTATGGCTGCACAAGGCTGGAGATTGGGGTGCAGAGCGTTTATGAAGATGTGGCCAGAGACACCAACAGGTAAGGTGGTGGCGGGTGATCTTCCACAAGTCTTCCTCCATCTTCGCCAACGTTCTCTACATTCATACCCATCCTTTCTTCCTTCTGACCTGTCTTAGGGAAGGAGGTATGGGAATTCCTCCTTTTCCGAGTTCTTCTGTCTGTGCTCTTAATTCCATCCCCACTTTCCCTCATTTTCTGTCTTTCTCTATTGACTCTTTTCCAGCAGGCCATAAACATGCTCATCTCTCTCCCTCTTCTAGTCCTAAGCAACCTTGTCCATATAGAAAGCAGGGGAGAGGACTTGAGGTTAGTAATTTAAAGCAGGAAAGAAGGCCAGGGAGAAAAGAACAAAGAAAAGAGTTTGAATTAAAAGGACGTGAGGGTGAGGTTTAAGAGATTCATTTTTGTGGAGCAGATACCAGCTGGCAAAAGTTTGGTGATGCCGTGGTTATGAACTTTGAGAAATTTGGGAGTGCAAAGAAAGAAGGAAATGAGAGTTGGCAGAACTATAAGAAGTTATGTTCCCTCTAAAAATACATCTTTTAGTTGAAAAGAAAATACCTGTGAAAGGTTAACTGTGTAAGGAACTTCACAGTTAATTGCTAAATGAGTGGAGTAGCGGAGACAATTGAGAGTTTATAGGCAGCTGAGATGATTGACTGAGAATGGTAACAGCAGGCTTTGGAGGAGGGATGTATTTTGAATTGGATATTAAAGGCCCCTTTATTTCATAGGATTTGGGTAGACATGTTGGTATTGTGCCAGGAGAGGGAAGCAAAGGGGAACTAGGGAGACAAGCACTGATCAGCATCTTAGAAACAACCACGAGGAATGCCAGACTGAGGAGGATGGAATTTTCCCTTAAGGAATAGAGATCCATTGAATATTTTTTAGCATGCAGAAAAATCTAATGGATATCATGCTTAATTAAGAAAGAGTAAGTGAATAGGATGCTCTTATGTGGGAAAAGGCTTCAACAAGGGAAACTGTGGGGTGCTGTAGCCTTCAGGGGCTGTGCTAGAGAGACACCTGTGCAGATGGAGGGGAAGGGGACGCTTTCTGAAGAATAGGACATCTGAGTTAAGACTTCACGGAAGAGTCTGAGTTGGTCAGGTACAGTAGAGGAAGATTGTTTCAGGCAAAAAGAAAATATAAACAAACTCCTAGAGATGAGAGTGCATGGCACATTTGGGGAATTTGGAGTGGCTTGGTTTGGTTAGAATGTGAGGTAGGAGAGTGATGAGTGGTGAGGCTGGAAAGGAATCAGAGGGGCTTATTATTAGGGGTCTGACTCTTCAGCCCAGGGAGGCTGGGCATTAATCCAATGAAGCAAGCCACCAGCACCTACAATGTGCTGGAGCATATCTGCAGCTTAGAAAGATCGCTTAGTTAAACAGTGTAAGGGGCAGGTCAGAGAAGAGCAAGCTGGAAGGGAGACTGGGTATGAGGCTGTTACAGAAATTAAGCAGGAAATACTGATGTCCTGGAGAGAAGTGAATGGTAGTGCTTGTTGACTGATTGGAAATGAGGCTAGGAGAGAATGGGAAGTCAAGCAGGCTTGGAGAGAGCATGGGTTTCACTTTGGCTACCCTAAGTTTAAGAGACCTGTAGAATAGCCAAGTGAAGGTTTGCTTTAGAGCAAGGCTAGGCAATAGATGATTCAGCAGTGATCAAAATGTTCTGTGCCTGCACTGAATTTTCCATTTTAATTCTTCTAAATATAAATATTAATAATCACATGTGCCTAGTGGCTGTCATTTTAAACAGTGCTGCTTTAAATTATTGGTTATTTGGGTTTGGAATTCAGTACAGAGGCCTGCCTTCCTCCTAGGAATTGGGAAGTCATTAGCAAAAAGAGATTAGAAATTGAAGCCATGCAAATGGATGGGAGCATTCAGAGAGAGTGAGCTGGAGTCCGTGGTTTCTAGGATCCTTCTGTGGAGAATGGGAACATCTTGGTGGCAGAAGGATTGCCACAAGGCCTCAGTCTATTTGCCCAAAACTATTATTGGGACTTGTTTCTTGCTTGATGTGGCTCTAGAATGCCAAGTTAACATGCTTTACCCATGTGGCCCCAAATGACTGTGTCTTGTCACTAAGTTATTCATTCTCTCTTTCTACAGTTTTTTAAGGAGCCTACACACCCACCAGTGAAATCTATTTTGTGTCATAGATTTCACTCTTCTTGTCTACAAATAATTTCACAAGATATTTAAAGGAAAGAACATAGCAGCTTGCTGCTTCCACGTGGTTTTGAGCTCGTTCTTGCTTTTAATATATTTTAATATTTACATTCATAAGCTTATTAAAGATATTAAAATACATTAATTTTAATATATTAATATATAATAATTAATATAATTGATATATTTTAATATTTACATTCATAAGCTTGTTGTTAAACCAAATAATTTTAATACATATTAACTCTTGCTACGCCAATCCCCTTTGTGTTCAAGACTTGGAGTAGATGGTGTAGGAATTTCTGAGAAATATCTCAGAAATAAAGTTATTTACTTCCAGGCCTCCTGAGAGGCAGGGAAGCAAAAAATGACTTTCCGAGTTGTCTTTTCCTCTAGCCATATGATTTTGGTTATGGAACTTCTGTTACCTGTCTCAGAGATTGTTTCCCCCCATTCCTTGTGTTAACTTTGTCACCCATTTATTTGTGTAACAGATAGTGATTTTCTTTCCTTAGGGGCCACACTGTGAAGGCAGTGTGTGAGTCATTTCACCTGGCCAAAGATTCTGGTTTCAAAGTGGTGGCCCATATGATGCCTGACCTGCCAAATGTGGGACTAGAAAGAGACATTGAACAGTTCATAGTAAGTGTGGCTTCAGCCAGGCACATTCAGAATGCCTCTGCGTGTTTCTTATCCCTTGTGTGCTTTTGTTGCTTGTTTACTGAAGATATTTTCCATTGTTAAAGAAATGCATCCTTATTATAGAATATTAGAAACACAGTAGCGTAAGAGACATCACCCACAGCTCTATCAGACAAAACTCTTTAGCATTTTAATGGATTCTTTCCAAGATTTTTTTATGCTTAGGCTTTTTGTGGGGGTGAGGTTGTTTATGCAAGTATAACACAGACATACAAATATATATGACATAGGAAATTATTTTAATAGCTTTTTCACTTAACATTATAACAAACATTTATCCATGTTGTAGCCTGGTCGCTGTTAACATGTTAACATATTTAAACGTCTTTTAAATTCAATATGTTATACCTTGCTTAACCCCTTGCAAGATTTTCAAATTTTAAGATATTACTGGTTTTTTAATATTATTTAAAAAACGCTGCAGGCAAATGACTTTATGTGTATAACTTTTTGTAGTCTTTAGTTTATCTGTTCACAATAAATTCCATGGAGCAGGATTATCAGGTAAAGGTAGAAACATTTTAAGATTCTCACTGTATTACTGAGTTGCTTTGCAGAGAGTTATAACAATTTATACTCATTTCAGCAGAGTTTTTCTCCCCAAATCTCTTCTGATTTTTTCTATATATACGTACACATGCATATGCACATATGTACATATAATATTTTACTCTTTGCTAGTTTGATCAATAAAAGTGCCATTTTAACTTGGATTTTGAAATTGTAATCATAGATTTTTCAAATTTATATTTACTAATTACGTTTCTTTCATCATTTTGGAATTGTGTGTCCTCTGACCCATTCCTCTATAGGGATATGAATATTTTTAATATTAGCTTATATGAACTTTTTAGGTGAGGAGATTATAGCCTCATTTTTTTTTTAAATAATTGTTTTAAATATTTTCCTTAACCTGTGTTGAATTTTTACTTGTGCTTTCATTAAATTGATCTTTTTTTTTTCTTCTTCAAATGCTTCTAAGCTTAGAACTGCCTTTCTGTTCTTTGAATTTTAACTCTGGGTTGTTTTATTGTTGTTATTGTTGTTGTTGTTGTTGTTATTGTTGTTGTTAACTCTCACAGTTTCTTAATCCATGTGAACTTTGTTGTGGGAAATGAGATTGGTCAGACCTTTTGTTTTTCTTCATTCTCACATTGGGTAAGTGTGTTCTAGGGAGATCCTTTTAGTGAAGATGATGACAATATTTGTCAAGCTATTTCATCTATAAAAGTACTTTTAATTTGCTCCGCTTAGAAACACGCAGTTTACCATGTCTTATTTGTGAAGCTAACAATTCTTTCCTCTCAAAAAGTTTACTTTTATTATTTTTTAAGCTGGTGAACTGCACCTGAGGACCTGTTTATAAGATAACATTAGTTCACAGATACCCCTGTTTGTAATTACCCCACACTGACTGTGTAACAGATTGCGAGTCTGGTATCCTCCCCTCAGTAACTAATAGCCAGGTACTCAGACACCAAGCCAAAAAGGCACCTGAAACACACATTTTTTTTAACACGGCTCCTAGGGAGACCAGTAGGGTATTCAGAACTCATAAAGTTTCAGTGCTTTTGAAAAACACAGTAGTATGTTTCATACTGTAGCAGGTCATAGCAAATAGCTGAGTCTCACTATGTATTTTCCTTGGTGTCCTCAACATAAGGAATAATGGTTCAGTAATAATATTGCAAAGACAACCCTTCTTGTAAACAGATTTATTTGTTTGTTTGTAATCTTTTCAGGGAAACTCACAGGGAATATGAGTGGATCATATTTCTTTTCTAACTGCGTCCTAGTAAATGAGTAACAGAAGGGAGCTAAAATGAAAAATCTGAGTTCTCTCTAGAGAAGATTTCTCTACAAATTAAATCGTTCTAAAATAAATAATTTTTAGAACTTGATGAGCTTAGTAGGAAAATGGGCAAAAAGCTTGAACAAACATTTCACAAAAGAGAATATTCAGATAACCAGTAAACCTATCAAAAAGTTCTCAAAGTAATCTTCAAAGAAACTAAATTTAACACTACAGTTGGTTTCTTAGTTTTTTAAAGCACCTTGGTCTTGTATTGTGGGTGTAATTTATCTTACCTCTGTGAAGAAAAGTATTACAGATATTATACATTTTATTTTTCTTTATGTAATGCCTCTGTTTCCTCCAAGTACCTTTTTTTCTCTTTATTTTGGTTGGCCCCTTCATGGTCTAGGCTTTCCCCAAATTTATGATGATCTACAGCCAAATGGTCAAAAGCAATTTCTTACACTTTGAAGAGTGAAAAACCGGATGGCAAGGCCTGTGTGCCTACCTTGCAGGCATGCCTCACTGAAGGATGTTCTTTTAGCAATAAGGTTTCCTGTCTATAGGGGATTCCTAAATGTCAGTATCGTAAACTCTTAGGTAGGCCCGTTTGATTCATCCGGAGATGAACTCTCCAACTTCCTGCTCTGGGCTGGGTGGCCCGAGTATATCTCAGGAAGTTGGCTGCTGACACACAGGGAGTGGGGCAGAGAGTCCACCAGTCGATGTGCCAGCTTTTCCCTGTTTTTAGCCTTGGTCTTCACCGAGACCTTCCTTTGAACCTGGAATCTCAGAGCCCAGAGGCTTTCTAGTTTCTCCAGGGACTAAACCTTCTCATCTGCCTGTTCAGGAAAGGCTAAGGGTTAAGGATAAATCCCTCTGTGTACACACTTGATCCAGTGCCCCTGTTATTATTTCCATGTCTCTCCATCCTGCCCAGTTCTTGGTACCTCTGATCTGTGAGCCTCTCTGGGGCTTTGCAGTGTGATTCAGCAGGCCTTTCGTTACTGTCTCCTTTTGCTGTTTTCTTTACTTGCAAAGTCATTCTCAAGCCTTCCTACTTTCTGTCTTTGAAGAATTTGTTGCCATTGTGGGGCTCTTGCCTCCTTTCTTATCCTCTGTGTTCTTCGGGATTTATATTTTTTTAAAAATTATTTCTTGTTACTTTAGTGTGATTTTGGAGGGAAAGAAAAGAAACATGTTTTAATTCTCTAGTGTAACTGAAAATCAAGAACCAATCAATTTTCATTCTTTCCAAAGGAATGTATCAGCCTGTATGTCTCCTAAACTTTCTATACAAGCACCAGAAGTACTTTTCTGAAATCCCATGTTCAAATGTGGATTCAGACTGGATGGACAATGGCTTCAATACATGCTCTTTGTGGAATGACTGCAGAATATTTATTTATTTTTTTTTTATACAGAATCTCACTCTGTTGCCCAGGCTGGAGTGTAGTGGCACGGTGTCGGCTCGTTGCAACCTCTGCCTCCCAGCCTCAAGCGATTCTCCTGCCTCAGCCTCTTGAGTAGTTGGGATTACAGGCACTGCCACCATTCCCAGCTAATTTTTGTATTTTTATTAGAGATGAGGTTTCACCTTGTTGGCCAGGCTGGTCTCGAACTGCTGACCTCAGGTGATCTGTCCACCTGGGCTTCCCAAAGTGCTGGGATTACAGGCATGAACCACTGTGCCTGATTGGCTACAGAATATTTATTAAAGACCTAATGATTCTTTAATATATAAATGTTATAGGAAAATCACACAATTACAGAGGAAGATATGTGAGACTAAATAGTATATAAAGAATACAGCATTTAAGAACGTGACAGACCTCAATGAGAGATGGAAAAGTCTATCGTTACATTTCTTTGTAAAGCAAGTTAAACAATGAAGAGCTTTGTAAGAATAATGTAGCAAAGATAAAAAGTATTTTTACAGTTTACAAGATATAGCCCTGCCAGCTGAGTAGACACTCCCGCCAAGGTGGGAGTGAGAGGGGACTGTGTGAGTCCACTTTCATTTCTCCAAAATACATTATGCAAAACAAGATTAGAGCAAATTATCAGTGCAAAGTCATGGAAAGGAGGATGCCTGGTGTCTCATAGCTACATTCCGAGATAAAGAAGGCAGCCAGCTGTGGTGACATAGTATAAGAAATGACTGTACCAAAAGTCAGAGTTAGATATATTGTTCAGTGTCCAGATAACAAATGGACAACGTGTAGCCAGGATTGGAATGGTGCCAGTTGGCCTTCGGACAAAATAGTCATATCTAGGGATCAGCAAACTTTTCCTCTAAAGGGTCCTATAGTAAACATTTAAATTTTATAAGCCAGATGATCTGTCACATTTTTGAAATATTTAAACAGTTAAACATATTCCATTATTAAAGGAAGCTATACTCTAGAGGTGAAAGGAGACATTGAATAGATTGTCATATGATGATAAGAAAGAGATAATGCAGGGGTCAATGAAATTTTTTTTTTAAGTGGGATAGCTAGTGTTTGAAGGTCAGAAGGGCCTCTGAAGAAGTGGCATTCAAACTGAGACTTGCAGATTAGCTGCATGAAGAAAAACTGATGAGCTTTCCAAGCAAAGCAAACTGCCTTTGCAGGGGTGGAAAGGCCAGGTGGTGAGGGGTGGCATGATTGGGGAGGGGACAGGCTGGAATGGTGAGGGCCTGGTGCAGTCCAGCACACACCTACTTGACTCCAGTGAGGCTATGGAAACAAGGAGTTTCTGTTCTGTCTGTATGCCCTACCTGGTCAGAAGCAAAGGCTGCCCCAGGGCCCGCTAGGAGTGCCACAGAAGCTGCCCAAGGGTTGAGATTTTACCCTGGGTGATCTCTGCATTACTAATGGAAAAGTCATTTTCTGTTCTCTATTCACAGGAGTTTTTTGAGAATCCTGCTTTCCGTCCCGATGGTCTGAAACTCTATCCTACCCTGGTGATTCGTGGGACTGGGCTTTATGAGCTTTGGAAATCGGGAAGGTATAAGAGTTATTCTCCTAGTGACCTGGTCGAATTGGTGGCTCGGATCCTAGCCCTCGTGCCTCCATGGACTCGGGTGTACCGAGTGCAGAGGTAGTGTGTTGTCTTTTATTCCTAAAATAGTCGGTGACTAGTCTGTTTACCATTTCTCATGGAAATACTCTGATTTCATATTGAGAGTTTTGAATTTTTTAATGGAAATAAGATATCTGGAATGCTGTCTGTAAATAGAGAGGGATGGAAATCATAGCATGTCTAAGCCATTTTACCAATATCATATTTATTCATCTACCCATTCATTCATAAGCCTGGAGACAGTCACAGTGGTAAACAGGCATGGTGCTTGCTTCTGAGGAGCTTATGGTCTAGATCAGCGTTTCCTCTTCCAGGTCTGTTTCCGTCTAGATGCAGTAATGGATGTGAGCATAAGAAGTCTAGATGCAGTAGTGGGTGTGAGCATAAGAAGTTTGGCCATGTGTGCAATCTCTGTTCTAGAGCCTCTGAAAGAAAAAGTAGCAACAGTCATTCTTTACAGATATTAATGTAAATTTGGAGAAAAGGCGACATATTTCTGATGGCATGAAGAAAATAAAATAACCTGAACTATTTTCTTCCTAGGAAAGAGAAAGTAGATCTCATTTGCAGTCAGGAACCTTGTTTACCTATTTATACATATATACATATATACATACATACATAAACAATAGAAACGTAACATAACATTGAAGAAAAATTTTAGAAGCCGTAAAGTTACCCGTACACCTGCAATCCTAACAAAGCCGATCCTGTATTTGCTGATAACTAAGGCACATGCCCACCACCCTGCCAAAAACTACCGAGGTTCCAGTATTACAAATGCAAGGCCAGAAGGAGACTGCAAATGCATTACAGTCAGCTGCTAGAGCAGGCCTCCACTGGGCACAGACACTGTGTGACTGACCATGTAAAGCAGTGAACACTGAAAACAGGTAGTATTAACTACTAAAGGGAAATTATCAAGGATACAAAGTAATGGCCTTGCTTGAAGGTCAAAGGGCATTTACAGGCTACTTCTGCTGCATACTAATTTCTCACAGTTTTTAAATCATTGGCCAAACTCCAGGATCTAAATTGCTCATATAATCTCTATTTTTAAAGATATACCTGAGAATACTAAGGAGATTTTAATAGAAAAATCAACTGTTGAAATTGCTTGCATGGCCCTTCCCCTCGTTGTTCAGCCCTTCTGAAGCAATTCCATCCAAAAGACATTAGGTGGCACTGAGTAACGCAGGTGTCCACGTGCAGGAGGCAGGGAACACAGGGTCCAGAGCAGGATGAGAATGTGTCACCTGCAGAAGGCAGAGGCATGGTGCAGGCTGTTGAAGTCTGAATGTAGCAAAAAGGGCATTCATTCCCACTGAGGGCAGACCTGGTACAGGATGTCAGAGCTGTACATCCTCTAGGGGTATGCGGCAGGTATATGCACAAGAGGAGACAGCAAGAAAAAGTCCGTTACTTACATGGAATTAATCTAATCAGCAGATATATTAAGGATAATGGGTGCTAAGTTTTTTATTATCTTAGAAGTCAATTACAAATGTTGAAAAAGAAGAAAATTAGTGTGAGCAGTGTGGTGTCTTGGAATAGGAGATATTGATGTGAACTCATGGTTTCCAACGTAGAGGTAAATGTAGAAATAAGTATAAATGTAATGAATAACAACACAGTCGGCCCTCCATATCCTCGGATTCTGTATTCTTGAAATTCAACCCACCACAGATGGAAAATATTCAGAAAAAACAGTGGGTAGTTGTTGCATCTGTGCTGAACATGTACAGATTTTTTTCTTGTCATTACTCCCTAACCAATATAGTATAACAACTAGTTATAGTATTTACAGTGTATTAGATATCAATAAGTAATCTAGAGGCCAGACATGGTGGCTCATGCCTGTAATCCTAGCACTTTGGGAGACCAAGGTAGGCAGATCACCTGAGGTCAGGAGTTCGAGACCAGCCCAGCCAACATGGTGAAACCCCGTCTCTACTAAAAATAGAAAAATTAGCTGGGTGTGGTGGCTGGCACCTGTAATCCCAGCTACCCAGGAGGCTGAGGCTGGAGAATCGCTTGAATCTGGGAGGCAGAGGTTGCAGCGAGCAGAGATCATGCCATTGTACTCCAACCTGAGTGACAAGAGCGAAACTCCATCTCAGAAAAACAAAATGATCTAGAGGTTATTTAAAGTATACAGGAGGATGTGCATAGGTTATATGCAAATACTGTATCATTTTATAGAAGGGACTTGAGCATCCATAGATTATGGTATACATGGGAGTCCTGGAACCAATCCCCTTTGGATACCGAGGGACAACTGTAAATATAAAGTGTGTGTGTGTGTGTGTGTGTGTGTGCGCGCATGCGCATATGCGTGCTTTATAGCAATGAGTGCACCTAGTTTCCAGTGAGCACACCTGGTTTCCAGATCTTGGTCTCTAAGTGCTCTCTACCACTAAAAGGAACCTCTTGTGCCAGAAAGTAAAGAAGTATTCAAAGAAGAAAGGGGAACCTACCTTAAAGGGCTCCCACTGGCCAAATCTGGGACAATTTGAGCATCAAAATAAATGTTGATATTAACAGATTATAACCAGCTGAATAAAATAGGAATCCACAAGTTTATACCAATACATGTAATTAAATTAATCAATTGTAAGTGTGATTCAGAACTATCATATTTGCAGTCAGTCTTCATCATTCTCAGATTACTTATTTGCAAATTTTCCTACTCACTAAAATTCATCTGTGACTCAAATCCAATACTGGTATTTCCACAGTCATTCTTGGACATGTGGAAAGCAGTGAAAAATTTGAGTTGCCCAGCATGTCACCAGCTGAGGTCAAACAGGTGGTGCTCTGCCTTCTTGTTTCAGCAGTCTCATTTCAGACTTTTTTTAAAGAGAGAAAAGGAGAAAGAAAGAAAGAAACAGCAAAAGACACAAAAAAAAGAATGAAAGAGAGAAAGAAGAAGAGAAAGAGAGAGAAAGAATGAGATTCTTGTTTTATTGCCCAGGGTAGAATGCAATCTAAAAATGGGTATTAAAAACCTCTTTTATGCCAATAATTGTGCTTAACTTTAAGCTTTTAATTAAATGCCAGCTTACTTGTTTAAGAGGCTTTCGTTATACCCTCTTTCCACAGTATGGACCTTCAAAGGTGTTAGGAAAAATAAAAATAAAAATGCTTACAACAAACTAAGTCAGGTGGGGAGTGTGAAGATGACAAAGATGGATATTTTGAAGAGAAACTTCACTTCACATCCTGCTCTATCAGCTGCTTGCCATTGTTTGGCTCTTGTATCCTTTGTGTCTCTCAGTGTCTAAGAAATGGGGCTTCCTTTTATCTCCAGTCAAGTAAAATTTAGTTTCTTTTATCCTGACAGGTTAGCTCATTCAATTTCTCCTCTGAGTGAGCCAAAGACCTCGTGGGGTGAATAACAGAGGTGAAGGCGGTTGAGCCACAGTCTAAAAATCCCAATCCTGTTTCTGCACCTTAATAACTTTGAGATTGTGCAAAGTCATTTAGTATTTTTGTTATGTGTTTGTCTTATTACAAATAGTGTTAGAAATATTAATAATGCTCAAGTGTAATATATTAAAGGGTGGTCATGGTGACCAATTGATAGATAGTATGTAAGTGCTTGGTAAAGTAGTATATAAATATAATAACTAGCTATAGTATTAAAATAAGACTCATCTGACGACATAATTTTTGGTTTAATGGCCCCAGGCATTTTCAAAGTTCCCAGCCAAAATGATTCTAAAAAAAAGACAATTTTGAGAGGAACCTTGAACAAATGTAATCATAGGTTGTGACTTCATGGATATACACCTGATGTGGCAGAAGCGGTTTTTGAGATACTCATTTGTGTTTGTCTCCCAGCATTTTCCTTCTCCCTTTTTGGGAGATAGGATGCTGGGTGTTCCCTTGCATAAGGGCAGGGTGGTGGTAGAGTGGAAGTAGGAGTAACCATCAGTTTTACTTCCTGGCTTTTGATTTCCACAAACCTAAAGTCATTGAAAAGATTATCTGAAATCAACTTAAGACCCAGTGCCTCTGAGAGAATCATTAGTATTAGTTCTAAGGCATGCCTTGCAGACCAGCAGAGAGCCAGAAATCTGTGAGTTGGGAAAGCAGAAGACTGACATCATCCTGGCTTCACATGAGCGGGTGGCAAGAAGTCAGAGGGAAATGGCTGCCTGATTTCCTAGGTTTGCAAAGAGCCCCTTTCCTCCAGCATGAGCAAAAGTTGCAGAGCCAGGGATCCAACGATGTCATGTAAATGGGATAAATGAATACCTTAGTGATAGATGTGAGCTGTTCATTAGCAGCTGAAGCAATCTCCCCACAACTAAGACCCTGAGAACTGTTTACTCCTCTAAGTAGCAATAGCCCCAACTGGACTCATTTGTACTTTGCTTATAATTAGCACTGTGGTGTCAAAATTAGATTGACTTTAAGGAAAGTGTTGTGTTTTTTTGCCCACTTGAATCATGAGATGTCTTAGAAAACAAATAATAATAATAATATAATGAAAAGCCAATTGAATCAGCAAATATACATTTTTCTTGGCCAAATTAATCTGCACTCAATCCAGTTGCTTTAGTAGATTTAATTGGTCAATTAAATGTATTTAAAATACCATACCAGATAACATTGAACACAGTCTATGAACACAGCACTGAGTGTGGAAATAATTTAGTTATTGCGTGTGATTTAACTATTTTTATAATACAAATAGTTCTTAGTTTGTGTGTCTCTTCACCATCCTGGTAAGTATGTGTCTAAATGAAGCAAATCTCCAAATGACAATTGAAATAATCATAATTCCCCAAACAACATTTTAATCCCAGTTGTTAATAAGTAACAATATGAATTAAACTGAATCTGCTCTTTTTATGTAAAATCATTGGTATGGTTTGGATCTGTGTCCCTACCCAAATCTCCTGTTGAATTGTAACCCCCAATGTTGAAGGTATGTCCTGGTCAGAGGTGACTGGATCATGAAAGTGGATCTTCCATGAATGGTTTATCTCCATCTCCTTGGTGCTATCTTATGACAGAGTTCTCATGAGACCTGGTTGTTTAAAGGTGAGTAGCATCTCCTCACTCTCTCTTCCTCCTACTCCAACCATATGAAGTACCTTGCTCTTCCTTTGCCTTCCGCCATCATTGGATGTTTCCCAAGGCCTACCCAGAAGCAGAAGCCACTATGCTTCCTGTGTAGCCTACAGAACCATGAACCAAGTAAACTTCTTTTCTTTATAAATTACCCAGTCTCAGATATTTCTTTATAGAAGTGTGAAAACGGACTAATAAAGAAAATCATGGAATTTTGAAGCTGAATTATCTTACAGAGTTTCTAGCCTCTACCCCCTCTCCTATTTAATAAACAAGAATATGGAACCCAAAGCTTGACTAGCCTATCCAAATTCACAGAGCACAGTAGTGAAAGGAAAAGGATTAGAACCCAGCATTTCTGGCTTCTTGCCTTTATTCTTTCTTTTACCTTGTAAAATTCTATTTACCACCTCTGTGAAAATAGTCTTCTCCAAGGTAATTATATCTGTAGAAAAACTAGCATTAAATGATAATATTATATTAACCACCATTTACTGACTTTTTACCATATGTCAGGCATACCTGCATATATTTTCTCATCTTATTTTTTAAACAAATCTACGAGGCAGGGAATATTAGTGTCTTAGTCCATTTACTGTTTCCATAGCGGAATACCCGAGACTGGGTAATTTACAAAGAAAAGAGATTGATTTGGCTTATGATTTTGGTGGTGGCTGGAAAGTTCATGATTGGGCAGCTGCATCTGGTGAAACCCACAGGCTACTTCAACTCATGGTTAAAAGAGGAAGAGGAGCAGGTGTGTGCAAAGAGATTAGTTTTCCAAGAGACAGAAACGGAGGAGGCTAGACTCTTTCTAACAACCTGCTCTTGTGGGAATTGATCTATTCCAAAAAGAGTGAGAACTCACTGACAGCAAGAGAGGGCATGAATTTATTCATGAGAGATTTTCCAATATGGCCCAAATACCTTGTACTAGGCTAACCCCCCCAACACTACCACATTGGAAATCAAATTTCAACGATGAGTCTTGCCTGGGACAAACCACATCCAACCATAGCAATTAGTGTTCCTAATTAGTGTTCCTATTTTACATGCTCGGAAACTAAACCCCAAGGAAGAGGAGTCAAATTGCATGCCTTTTGAGTGGAGCTCTTATTTAAACATAGGTTGTCAGATCGCAGAGCTCAACCTAATAGGATTCAATTTTCAAATTTTAGAAAATTGACCAAATTAAAGTGTTAGTTATTTATTTGACAAACATTTAAGTCAAATATTTAAGATTTCTGTGGTGCAGACACTGATCTAGATACTGGAAGTAGACGGGTAACTGCGAGCAATAAAGTCCCTGACCTTGTATACTTCATTGTTTTTGGTTTTGGTTTTGAGACAAAGTCTCACTCTGTCACCCAGGATGGAGGGCAGTGGTGTGATCTCAGCTCACCATAGCCTCTGCCTCCCAGATTCAAGCAATTCTCCTGCCTCAGCCTCCCAAGTTACTGGAACTACAGATATCTCCCACCACCAGGTAATTTTTGTATTTTTAGTAGAGATGGGGGTTCTCCATGTTGGCCAGGCTGGTCTCGAACTTCTGACCTCAGGTGATCCACCTGCCTAGGCCTCCTAAAATGCTGAGATTACAGGCATGAGCAAGCATGCCCTGCCTATATATTTTGTATTCAAGTATTTGTTTGGTGTTTTTAGAGTGCAAGGAACAACATCATGTTTGGTTCAGTTGATGGGAGGTTTAATTAAAGGAAACTTGGAAGATAAGAAACTCCAGGAAGCAGACGGCACAGCTGCACAGCTGGGCATCCTGAGTGTTCAGGCCACAGCAGCAGCTCTGGAGCCCTCAGGAGCTCTGGTCATCTGATGTGATATTGCCTACACTAGTGCTCTGCCATTGTGAGGATTCAGTGGAGTCCTCTCTCTGCTCTGATTTACTCAGTCTTTGAATGGTTGTCGAAATTCCCAGGAGAGAATCTGACTAAATCATCTGTCATGTGACCCAGGGCAGGCCTTTTCAGCACAGCTGCCATGTCAGGCCACATCATGGATGGCATCCAGCTTCTGGGTGGCTGCATTCTGGTGAGGTGCTGATTCTTGTTGAGCCAACTCTGGCAAGAGTACAGGATCACAACAGATAAAGCATAAGATGAGGAATTGGCATGATGGAGCTCAGAGAACCGGGGCCAGCCTAATTGTAATATTTCAGTTCTATAAATTACAAAGGCCTCTTTATGATTTTTTGGCTACATGAAATCATTCACTCATTTTTAAAAGTAGACATTTATTGAGAGTTGGCTGAGACCTAAATAGGTGGAGTTGTATTAAAAATACATTATTTGTATTCAACCTATACTTATCTTGATCAGATTCATTTAGGTGAGAGATGAAATTCAAATTTTCATGCAAAATTTATAGTTTGTATTACTTTTACAGAATTTCTAATATTCTCTTTTTCATTATATATTATACATTTTAAAGTATTAAGAGGATTTAAAGATAAAAAGGATGTAGTTCCTATCTCTAGAGTGCCCAAGGGAGTCCGATAAGAAAATAAACAAGGATAATACAGAAGATAAAGATGCACTTTAGATATTATGGTTTTATACAACAAAGGTATGTTCTGGGGCTAGAGCTGGGAACAGGGAAAGGTTAGAAAAGGCTTCTTAAAGAGAGAGTGACACCCAAAGTACACCCTGACAGGCAAAATGAAAGGCGAGGTGCATGCTAAGCAGAGAAAATCCAGTTGACGCTCTATATCCCTGGGTTCCTCATCCATGAATTCAACTAATTGGGGATTCAAAATATTCAGAAAAAAATGCATCTGTTCTAAACATGTGCAGATTTTAAAATTGTCATTATGCCTCAAACAATACAACAATTCTTTGCATAACATTTATATTGTATTAGATATAAGAAGTAATCTAGGAATGATTTATACAGGAAGATGTGTATAGGTTATATGCACATTTTATATAAGGCACTTGAACATCTGTGGACTTTGGTATCCTCTGGGGGTTCCAGAACCTATCCCTCATGGATACCAAGGGGTGACTATAATTCAGAATATCTATAGTGAAGTTTGTGAACAGTGGTGGTAGTAAGAGAAGCCTTGGAAAGAAAAGAAGGTGGATCCCTAACCCCTCCGAAATGTTTTTGTCTTTCTAAGGACATTATCTATTAGGCTTTTCAGAATCCTTAAAGAATTTACAGGAAAAAAACAAGAGTTTAAGTTTTAAAAATTATTCTGGCAGTAGTATGGAGAAACCAGTTACCAAATGTAAACATGGAGATCAGTTACAAGTATGAAAACATAATTGTTGAAATATTACAGTATGTTGCATTTTTCTTTCAACATTTTCCTCCCTGCACTTCCACTAACGTATCAGCCTTTTCTTACCTATTTGCCTCAGGGGAGGATTTTAAGGAGTTAAAATTGGATGTTGTCTTCTCTGGCTTGTGTTTTTTCTAAATTCAGAGTTTTTGTAGAGATTATACTCAATGTCACCAAGCAGAGAGAGAGAATATTTTAAATGAGAGTAAAGAAGGAAAAGGAAACAATTCATAGCAAACAAACAAATGTGCAAGTATTCGCCCTATCCAGTAACAGTGTGAGCAGGTAGCAGGTGCCCAGTGGGTTGGCTGCAGTCTTTCTCATGTGCAGACATCATACGTACTGACGTACATTCTGCTACAGGGAAGATTCCCCTACACCTGCCAGACTTAAAAGGATCACTGTGATCTTTACCTTGAGGATAACAGAATCGTCCTTGATTGACTAAAATCAGAGTGATTGTCCATTTTCTGAGTTCTGTTTAAGACTTTTGGGTTCACCTGTGACCCTGGGAGACCAGGGTGTTATAATAATTGTGATATTCTTTTCCCCCATGATCTGAATCAGTCAAGTGCTCAGAATCAGGTTCATTTGATTACAAGACATAGGTAAATGTGCCAATGACGATTTAGTGCTTGACTCTTAGTGGCCACAGATGGCTAAGTCTGAACTAATGTGTCAAAAACTAATGTGGGTCTGAACTAACTTACTAACAGAAAAGAAGAGGCGATATAGATAGATTCCAGAACTACCAAGATAGTTATTAGAACTTGATGATTAGTTGTGCATGTGGGTTGTAGCCACCACAGTTAGTGCCTCACCCCTTTGTTCTGAGTCTACTCCGGAGGCCCCTGAGTGGTGCTGTCTAGAAGAACTGAGAGTAAATACCTGCTTCTCCTTGATTTTCTATAATCTACTCTAGTTAGAAGTGGCTTGAAAATGGAGAATTATAAATGCCATAGTGAGTTACTAGGATCCATATTCTTAAAGTACAGATGTCTTTATCAGAATTGGAATAATGTATTTGTCATTGTCCTAGAAATTCAATTATCTATGTCCAGAAATATAAACAAACAAAAAAACTGGACTCTTGAGTCACTTGTTAATTCAACAACTACTTCTCGGTAACCTCTGTTGGGCATTGAGTAAGGTGCTGAGAATTCAGAGATGAACAGGATACACATTCCTTGGCGTTAGGTGTATTTTAGTACACACAGCTACAAATAGAAATAAATAGTCCAGAGGAAGAAGTACTTGTTTCAAGTGTCATGTAGGATGTGGGAGCAGGAGAAGTTGCCATGAGGATTAAGACTGATGTTGATGCAGGTTTAGTCCATTTAGTCCATACTGAGGAGTTGGTGCTTTGTTTGTAATTCTGTAGGCAATGGTAAGCACTGAGAAGCATACCTAAACAAATACAATGCTGGTAGTCTCATTATTTATTTGGAACTTGTTAGCCTGTAATGCCATGGCTTCCTATGTCTGGCTACATGATATTATTGCTCATAATTGAACATTCTCTCTCTCTCTCCCTCTCTCTCTCTCTCTCTCTTTCTCACCCCCCCCCCCCACACACACACGTGCACACACCAGATACCATGGATGGTCACTGTACACACTGCAAACTTACAGGCAGTGTTTTTATCTACATCATTTGAAGTGGGATGACTTTAGCTGGGCAAATTCTGTGTTTTATCCTTCCTAAGTCAGGCATTGCTGGACATATACAGAAAATCATGTGACAGCCTTCACTGATAGACCTTAGGCTTGATCATTTTAGTATCCTTGAATTTAGAAAGACATTTGCCATTGATAGTTCTGGTTGATTGTGAAAATTACCATCTTCTGAGGACATAAGAAAAATCAAGGCTAGCCTGACATAACGAGCTGGATCTTAATGCTTTTCAAAATGAAATCTTGAAGACATAAGAATGATTTTCCTTTTGGATGGCAAAAAATACATAGATTTGAAGTCAAAAAGATCTAAAACTTTAGCTTCATTTAGTTTCTTGGCATCCTTGTAAAAATGTATCATACTACCCTAAGACTTAATAAGACTAGTGGCATAGTTGGCATATTAATATCAGCTTCATAATAATTTGGTAGGAATTTAATAATCTAATGTATATAAATAGTAACTATTATGGTTATCTATGGCTCATAAATAATCCCAAAATTTAGTGTCTACAAGCAACTATTTTTTTTTTTTTTTTGCTCCTGGATTCTGTGATTCAGGAATTTGTACAGCAGGAATAACTTGGATCTGTTCCATCATATCAGAATCTCAGCTGGGAGGCCTCAAAGACTGGGGGTGAGGGCAAGTACAATGGCTCACACCTATAATTCTAGTACTTTGGGAGGCCAAGGCAGGAGGAGCGCCTAAGCCCAGGATTTTGAGACAAGTCTGGGTAACAGTAAAATCCTAATTCTTATAAAATAGCCAGGCATGGGTGACATTAACTTATACTTCCAGCTAGTCAGGAGGCTGAAATAAGAGGATTGCTTGGGCCTAGGAAGTTAAAGCTGCAAGAAGCCATGATTTTGCCAATGTACTCCAGCCTGGGTGACAGAATGACACCCCATCTCTCAAAAAAGAAAAGACTAGGGATGATCAGACAGCTAGAAGCAGATACATCATCTGGAAGCACTTGCATGTGAGTCACATGTGTCACACTGTCATGTCTGACAGTTGATCTGATGATTGGCAGGGGCCTCAGTGGAGGCTATCAGCCAGCAGACTGACGAGGCTTCCCCATGTGGCCTGCGCTTTCTCATATCATAGTGGCCTCAGACTTCTTACATGGTGGTTCAAGCCTCCAGAAATGAGTGTCCCAAGAGAACCAGATGGAACTAGGATTACCATGTATAACCTAGCTTAGGAAGTTATATAGCTTTACTTTGCTCTAGTCTCAGTCCTATCCAGATTCAAAGGTAGGGAACGTAGGACTCACTTCTCAACTGGAGTGTCAAAGCCACATTGTCAAAAGAACACACCAGATGGGAAAATACTGTTGTGGCTAATTTGAGAAAATACAAACTGTTACAATAACTGACACATGATAGCTCTTAAAAAATACAGTTTCTACCTTTTCTAGTTCTCAGGGCTATTTGGCCAAGTTTCTGTTCAAGGCAATATACATTTGTGTTATTTAATTCAACCAACAAATAATACCAACTATGAAGATCTTTATTATAAGAGTTTTTTAGTATGTAACATGTATTGGGTACTATCTGAAGCACTTTACCTACATTGCTCATTTGATTCTCATAACACACTTATGAGGTCGGCATTATAAATTATGCCATTTAAAAGACATCAAATTGAAGTATGGAGAAATTAAGTGACTTCCCTATGTAAGTTGCTAGGCCAGAATTTGAATCTGAATAGTGTGGCTCTGCAGGGCACTGTTTTAACCATTCATACACTGTATCTTCCCTTTACTAAAGTCCAGATCAATATTGTGATACACAAACTTATTGATTTGTGATATTATTTTATAATGTCTAAAAAAGTAGAAAAATTATTTTATAGATATTAATCAATTGAGTTTTTTAAAAAATAAAACTACTTTAAAATATAGCTCCTTTAGAAAGTCTTGGGAGTATGAGCACCATATTCATACATTATTTCTATGAGAAGATAACTAACGTTTTGGATGTCTTTAATATGACCAAAACTATGCTAGTCTTTCCTAGAAATAATGACATATGGTAGGTACTGTTATTTCTATTTAACCAGGCACAATATTCTCTCTCTTTCTCTCTTTCTCATCTCTGTCTCTCTCTGTTTTTGTTCAATCACTAATGGCTATTCCAATATTTATTGTGCACTTTCTCTGTAGCAAGTACTCAGTAAAGATTATGGGCAGAATACTCTTAGGTCACAATAAATATATGACCCCTTCCCTGAAGGACCTTACAGTTTATCAAAGAAGGTCAGTAATTAAAGAAGCAATTACAATAAAATGTGTAAACAATGCTGTGATGATGCAATTATGGGAACCAAGGAGCCCAGTTCAGGAGACTTCCCCTTGTCTGAGGATGGTCAGAAAGGCAACCCAGTGTAAATGACACTGAAGCTTAATTCTATGGGAAGGAAATTGATGAACAACAAACAGACCTTTTTGTACATTTTCATTTATTTCTTTCCCAAATACTACAATATATTTTATTAATGAAGAAGTAAGAATGAAAAGTAAAAGTAACTATCCCACGATTATTCTGGAATAACATGAGAAACTGGTGATTCAAGCCCAGGTTTTTCTGACTCTAAAGCCTAGAGCTTTCTAGCAGTGTTTACAAAGTTCAATGCTTTAATCATCAGTATTCCTAGCACTGGTAGGCTGTGGAAATACAGATTCAAGAGCACTACCTGACCAGCAGAATCGAAATCTTGGGGGCAAGCCCCGGCAATCTCTGTTTTATTTACCCTTCAGGTGATTTCGATGTTCCTGAAATTTGAGAACTACTGTTCTAAACATAATGAGATAGAGTAAATAACTGTAGGTCAGACAGGGTGATGATCCTCAAGGAGTTTAAAATCAAATAGAGAGATAAACAAAAATAAAAATAAAAGTAGAAAAGGTGCCTTGTGATGGTGTGACTCGATAAGAGTTCAATATAAGGAAAGTGAATGTGTTGCTTACATAATCAAGAAAGACATTATAAAAAATATGGCATTGAATAGGGACTTGAAGGTTGGGAAAGATCTTGATATAGTAGAAGAAAGGTGCATTAGTCAATTTTCATACTGCTATAAATAACTGCGTGACAGTGGGTAATTTATAAAGGAAAGAGGTTGAATTGACACATAGTTCAGCATGGCTGGGGAAGACTCAGGAAACGTATAATCATGATGGAAGGCTAAGGGGAAGCAGGCACCTTCTTCACAAGGCAGCAGGAAGGAAAAATGTTGAGTGAAGGGGGAGAGCCCCTTATAACACCATCAGGTATTATAAGGACTCACTCACTATCAGAGAACAGCGTGGGGGAAAATGCTCTCATGATTCAGTTACCTCTATCTGGTCTCTCCCTTGACACGTGGGGATTTTGGGGATTATGGAAATTGCAATTCAAGATGAAATGGGACACAATGCCTAATCATATCAAAGTTCCTCCAGAAAAAAAGGAGCAGCCGTAACATTTACATACAGCAATGAACAAGTAGGTAATGTAACCTAAGTACAGTCTGTGTCCCAGGGCAATGACAGGATGCTTGTTAGAATGCAGACTCTCAGGCCTCACCTCAACCTTCTGAACAAAATGTTTGAAAGGAGCTTGTCTTGTCCAGGTTAACTGAGCTCAGTTGAAACTTGTGTTTTCAATTAGTCATTGAAGGAAAACAGGTTGAAAAGCAGTGATCTTGTTTTTCTCCCAGATTTTATGAATGAGGTAACTGAGGTCCAACATGCTTGATTTGCCAGATAGAATCCAAAGACTAAGCAGGGATTGGAACTAAGACTTCTTCTGGCTGTTCTATTTTAAAATTAGGAGAACAACTTTGCAGGATGTAGGGCTACAAGTCAACTCTTACAGTCAGAGTTACTAAGAATGACAGAATAGGAATGGAAAAAAGGGAAAGGATGAAAGTGACATCTGATTTATAGAATTTATTAGGAAATAAATTCGATGTAAGCCTTGAAGCAGACAAGTAGATCAGAAATGAATTTTAAAGTTCAGATTTAAAAGTCTTCTACCAAAATAATATCATTATTGTTATTTGGAAGAGAAAAATGAGTCAATAAACTAAGATTATCTTCAGATGAATCACGCTGCAAAGTTGCAGACCACAGTATGAATTCAAGGGTAATTATTTCTCCTAAAAACGGTGGAGATTCAATGTTAATGGCCACCTTCTTACAAAGAAACGTTGTATCTGGAAATGTAAAGCAGAAAGTCGTGCCACAAAAAAAAAGTGTGGACAGTGGCAATGTCCAGGCAGCTTAGGTTTTCAGAGACTCTGACTGATTGTGCTCCTTGGCAACCATTGTCAATCAGCCCAAGAGAAAGTTTAAGTCAGTTGAAGGATCAATAAAGGGAGAGCCCAAGGGTAGATGAGTGACAAAAGCAGCAGAAAAACTGCAAACTACAGGGAAAGTGAGGCAAAAGGAAAAGAGGCAGAAGTGGCTTAGCAGGATGGGTCTGCAGAAAATGGAGTCACTAAATCTGAAGAGAAACCAGCCTCTGGTGAAGCAGGAGTAAAAGCACCCAGATCTGACTACCATCATATCTACCTGTGATATCTATGCACCCTGTTCCTCGCTGCACACCTCCCTGCGTAGACCATCTGAAGTATTTTTATCAATGATTTTGTACAGAAGTTTTTAATAACTGTGGAAAGGCATTTTTTTAAAAATGAATCCCACCTCATCTCCTTTTTTAAAACAGAAAATGCTTATTTAAGAGGTAAAATTTCATACTGATTGGCTTTTTTGTGGGCATAAAAAATAGTGGGATAAAGAATTAATGGAGGTTTGGTCTTGTAGGCCAGCTAAACATTTTAATATGCAATGACTAGAAAACAAAGTTCGAAAATCAGTGTTCAACAGGAGAGAATTACAGAGGCATGTAAAAACAGGCATATATTTGTCTAACATAAAACTCAGGGCTGTGAACATTGTGTTAATTAGCACACATCTCTATTTCTGGCATATTATATGCAAGTTAACAAATTTTATATTCCAAATAAACAGTAAGAAACATAGACATTTTATTTAGAGAATTAGATTTCTACAAAATGACCTTTCCAGGCTAGTGAATGTAAAATATTGAGGTTGCTGGAGAAAAAGAAAAAAAAAAATAGTTGGTACCTAGGGAAATTGGAATATTTAAAAATATGCCTTGAAGAGCTAAATGACCTTTACTTTTTCTCACTAAATATAAAATGGTCACCTGCGCCCAGATTATACATTTATAGAGAGAGTTTGATTTGAGGTATTCAAGCATTTAGACTTAGGGCATCTGACTTGCCAAAACTCATATCATTAAAATGAAAGAGAGTTTATCTGTACAGCTAATGCCCCAGGAGAAAAACAAATGAAAAATTACTGTGATCTAAGACACATAAAACACAAAGCAACCACCACTTTAACATCCAAGAGAACTTTGTAGTTAAAGAATGCAGTTTTCCCTTTTCTCTAATTTGCCCAAATAACGAAAGGGTATTGGGGCTCAGAAAATAATACCCCAAAATGAAAACCTCAGAAGCAGTTACAGACGCAAAAGTTTTGCTCTGACCTTTTCCTGCCCTCCTCTCTCTCAGGCCCATTCTCCCCTGAGGCTAGCCATAGAAGCTAGAATCCTTCTTCCCCAAGGCAGAGCCCCTCTTCTCCCAAAGCTAGCTATAAAACCTAATAATATTACTCAAAATTTCTCTCTGCCTTTCTGCATAAAAAGTAGCTATAAGAAGTTATCTGACCTCTCTCACTTGACTGTAGGTTATAAGACCCCCATTCCAGAAATGGTTCTACCCCATACCTAGAAAGAAGAAATCCATGCTCAGAGAGGCCAGGAAGAATCTAGACAGACTGGCCTTGCTGGGCTTCCCCATTCAGTCAGTCACCGTTAGATGAGACTCCTTTTATCCAACCATGTTTCTACACAGCTCCCAATCTTTGTTGAACCTAAACACAAAAATGGAGTATTTTCCTTGTATCTTTGGGTCTTCAGTCTGAAGGTTTTTATGTATATATGTTAAATAAATCGTTATGTCCATTCTCCTTTTAATCTGCCACAAATCAGTGATTTTTCAGTGATTCTTTAGAGGGTGAAGGGGAAATTTCTCCTTGGCACCCCACAGAGGTTATATTAATATTAAGCTTGAGAGATGTTGTAGTGTTTCTATCTTGCTAACACCATATTTGGTTAATCAGATAATTAGAGGTGCTTCCTTAATACTTCTATCCTTGAGTCTTATAGGGTAGAAATTTTTTTTCCTCTACTCTCTTAAAGTTTAGAGTCCCTGAAGCCTGCAAATTAAATTGACAAAAGACAGATTAAAAAGAGAGAAAGTTTTATTCATATGCATATGAACATAATAGCCAACAAATGAAGGAGCTGTTAAATGGTTAAAGGTCAGGCTTACATACAAAATTTTGGAGAAACAGTCTATGGGAAGAGCAAATATGTTTCTTTAGGAAAGACTAATGGGTTTCTTTTTTTTAATGCATGCAATGAAACTATTTGTAAACACAAATTTAAACTTTATACAATTTTACATATCACAAAGTACTTTCTTTTTCTTTTTCTTTTTTCAGTTGTTTAAAGCTAGTAAAAACATTGTTAGGTCAGGCTGTTCAAAAACAGACCATGAGATCTGGATTTGATCTAGAGATCATAGTGTGCCAGTGCCTGGCTTCCATTATTCTCATGTTTTCACTCTGCCATTTTCTTTCCTTGTTTCCTGTGCTTCATGATTACCAAATTGTCTCTCTCTTCTTTCTTTTTAACCTTCCTTCATCTCATTGCTGATTCTCCTATACCTTCCTTCTTCCCCATTTTTCCTTTTTTTTTTTTTACTCTTTCCTTTCTTCAAACAACACCACAGAGATTTTCTTCTGTTTTCCTAAGCACTGTTATCTTTGATGTAAGGGTTTCCTGAAACCTAGCTGCACTTTCAGAAACAAATAGATGGGGTTAAAATAATATTTAAAACATGGAGTCCTAAAATTGTTATATTATGCCCTTCCATTTCCCTTCTTCTCCTCCTCCTTATCTCTTTTATTTTTAACCTTTAAGTTCAGGGGTTCATGTGCAGGATGTACAGGTTTGCTACATAGGGAAACATGCAACCATAGGTGGTTTGCTGCACAGATCACCCCACCACCCATGTATTAAAACCACCATCCATTAGCTATTCTTCCTGATCCTCTCCCTCTTACCAACCCCCACCCTCTAATAGGTCCAATGTGTGTTGTTTCCCCCAACATGTATTCTCATCTTTAGGTTCCCACTTATAAATGAGAACATGCAGTATTTGTTTTCTGTTCCTGCATTAGTTTGCTAAGGATAATGGCCTCCAGCTCCATTGATGTCCCTGCAAAGGACAGGATCTCATTCTTTTAATGGCCGCATAGTATTCCATGGTATATATGAACCACATTTTCTTTATTCAGTTTATCATTCATGGGCATTTAGGTTGATATTGTGAATAGGGCTGCAAAGAACAGGCACATGTATGTGTCTTTATAATAGAATGATTTACATTCTCTTAGGTATGTACCCGTTAATAGGATTGCTGGATCAAATGGTATTTCTGAATCAATGTGCAAAAAATAGCTAGCATTTCTATATACCAACAACAGGCAAGCCAAGAACCAAATCATGAATGAACTCCCCTTCACACTTGCCACGAAAAGAATAAAATACCTAGGATTTGTGCTAACAAGGGACATGAAGGACTTCTTCAAGAAGAATTACAAGCCACTACTCAGGGAAATCAGAGATGACACAAACAAATGGAAAAACATTTGATGCTCATGGACAGAATCAATATTGTGAAAATGACCATACAGTCCAAAGCAATTTATAGATTCAATGCTATTCCCATTAAGCTACCATTGACATTCTTCACAGAATAAGAAATAAAAACATGTTAAAAGTAATATAGAATCAAAAGAGAGCCCAAATAGCCAAGGCAATCCTAAGCAAAAAGAGCAAAGTTGGAGACATCATGCTACCTGACTTCAAACTACAGGGCTACAATAACCAAAACAACATGGTACTGGTACAAGCACAGACACATAGACCAATGGAACAGAATGGAGAATCCAGAAATAAGACTGCACCACTACAACCATTTGAACTTCAAGAAAACTGACAAAAAAGAAAAAAAAAGCAACGGGGAGACATTTCCTTATTTAGTAAATGGTGCTGAGAGAAACTAGACCCCTTCCTTATGCCATGTACAAAAATCAACTCAAGGTGGATTAAAGACTGAAATGTAAAACCCAAAACCATAAAAACCCTAGAAGAAAACTTTGACAATACTTACCATTCAGGGTAATAGGCATGGACAAAGATCTCATGAACAAAGATGTCAAAAGCAGTTGCAACAATAGCAAATATTGACAAGTAGGATCTAATTAAACTGAAGAGCTTCTGCACAGTAAAAGAAACTATCAACAGAGTAAACAGACAACCTACAGAATAGGAGAAAATTTTTGCAACCCATTCCATCTGACAAAGGTCTAATATCCAGCATCTATAAGGAACTGAAACAAGTTTATGAGAGAAAAACAACCCATTATAATATGGGCAAAGCATATGAAATAAAGCTCAACGTCACTGATCATTAGAGGAATGCAAATCAAAACCACAATGCGACACCATGTCACACTAGTCAGAATGGCTGTTTTTAAAAAGTCAAAGAACAAGAGATGCTGGTGAGGTTGTGAAGAAAAAGGAAGAATGTTTTTACAATGTTAGAGTGCAAATTAATTCAACCATTGTGGAAGACAGTGGGTGATGATTCCTAGGAGAAAAGATGGAAGATACAAAAGTTTGTGATAATGTTTGTGTATGCAGGTATGAGTGGTCTTTCCACCTTCTTCATAAAATCTCCTGGAAAGGAGATTTATGGAAATTTACTTTGGGTCTGTCTTCTGGGAGTAGAAGCCTTCCCAGAGAGGGAATTTATGGCAGTTCTCAGTTCTCTGAAGTTTCTGATTTTCATAGCTATGGGAAGCTCTGAGAAAACTTCTCTCTGCATCTGTGGAATGTCAAATTTCTTCAGCTTAAATTAATCTTTATACCAACTCTAGGGTTTCATGTAGGTTCTCATAGTCTTAGACTGTTTTTCAGGCATTTACTCTCCTATGTTATAAAATTATTATGCCTCCTTTCTATGCTAAAAAAGAAATACCTACCTGATCTCTAAAAAAAAACTTTTAAGTTATTATTATGAAAACCAAATTTCTCTTCTTACCCTCTCCATCTTTCTGAGCCTTGACAGAGTGTGAGTAACTTCCCCTATTATTCAACATTTTGCTTTACCTCAGGTTGTTTTGAAGCCCTTTTGGTACAGACTAATCATGGAAATGCTCATATATTTGGAGCACTGGGAAGGTTTCCAGCCTAAATTCTTTAACTGATGTTTCTTTTATTGCATTAGAGGCATTTTTATCAATGTGAAACATAAATATGAAAATAGTAGAAGTTGTTTCTATTGGAAAAGTGTAGATAATGGAGTGGAAGCAGATTAGTGATCGTTTGAAAGACTGGCAGGTTCAATTCCAACTTCTTTCAAATGAGCTGTAAGGAAAAAGAATATTTCACCCCCCTCCAATATACTTCTTTGGTGTATTTTGAGCCGGCTATTCAGAGGGGCTGAAAACCACAGAAATAGCTTTCAAAAGCTGTCCTTTTGTGGGGAGATTTGCATCTGTAAAGGAAATCTATATTAGTAAAATAAACAGCAGATGCAAACAGGCTTTCTCCAAGACCTCCCTCCCCCACCTTGCCCAGATCTAGAACAGATTAACTCACAGGAAAATAAGACTAAAAGTTTGATACTTCTGAAGGTGTGACCAAAAAACTCTTACCACAGATTCTCGTCTATTCTTTCTGAAAACTGCTGAGAGATTTTATCTACATAAGAAACAGCCTTCCTATCCATGGTTTCCTTCCTTCACCCTCCCATAACTGTGACACCACTTCTCCAGTCCCTTTCAGAGGAAACAATCTTCCATTCTTTCTATAACTTCAGGATGTTGTAAAAACTTCAGTCATATGGCTGCTCCTTTGAGTCTCATATTTTGTGTATGGCTTCCATGTGTATGCACTTCATAAATTTGTATCCAGTTTTTCTTGTTAACCTGTCCATTGCCAGCTTGTTTTATAGGCTCAAATTATTGAACCTTCAGATGGGGAGATAAATTATTTGCCATTACAATAGCAAGGTCTTATCGATAGTTCGAATATACATTGCAATTTTTTATGTGGACTTAGTTTTCTGTTGGGAATAAGTAATGTTCTTTCTTAAAGAGCTCTGGCCAACTAAGACTGTTAGATTAAAAAAAATTAAGATATTTTCATAATTGGTATCATTTCATTTGGAAAATGTCAAAGTACATGTAAATATGAGGGCCTCGAAGTGTAGCTGGTCATCACAGGTCAGCTATTAAATCCCTGTGCTTTTTAAATTAGAAAATTAAGTGTAATCTGTTATATTTTTTGACTTGAAACAGCAACAATGTCATTACCAGTCCCATTTTTTCAAAAAAAAATTAAAAATTAGAAATCCCAACATAAAGTAGAACCAATATTAAATGGCCTTTTTAGAAGGAATGTGTTCTAAATCTTCCAAGGGAGAATCACAAGGTTCTAATGCAAAATGAATGCAAACCTGGAGCTACTCTTCATTGCTGAGGATGACATAAAACAAACAAGAAAAAGACATTGCTATGGCTCATAATATGTATCCCTCCTCAGTGGGTTCCTCTATTAAAGACAACTTTACGTGGAACAGCATCTTGGCTTTGGATCACAGATCAATTTTCTTTTGACTAATAATCCATCCCTTATTCAATTCTCTTGTGCTAGGAAAACAAAAATCGCAATGTGTCACTAGCATAAAATGTTTTCAGTGAGGATGAGGAAGTTCTCTGTGATAGTGAAATAGTCCTGGTCCCAACTTAAAGTAAAACATTCTCTCCAAGAGGAGAAAGCTCAAAGTCAACATCTGTAGCAACACTTGCACACAGATTTTTGAGAACTAAACTGGCAAAAATGGTCCCCTGTGGGTTTTCTATTTGCTTTGAATAACTCAGGTTGTCCACAAAGATTCTCCAAACACAAATATGTAAATCAAGGTGAATGAAACATTATTTTATAGTCCCTTAAATATGTGTACACTGATTAACTCAAAATTCTATTTCTAGGAATTTGTCCAAAGAAAATAATTTATTATGTACATGACAGTCCAGGGCAATGCAGATCTCCTCAATAAAAAGTTTGGTTGAAAATATAATACTTCCACACAATAAGAGAATATGCAACTATTACAAACAAACTTTAAAAAGAATATTTGGGGACCTGAATGATGTACATGATGTTTTAAGTGGGGAAAGACCATTAATAAAACATATATAGCAAATTATGTCATATTTGCACAATTCTTTGTGTGGGTTTAGGGTTTGTATGTAATATGATACCATACGATCATTATTATTTGTATTCTTCAATTCTGTACTTTCTCATTTCCTTTAATGTATATGTATTATATATACCGAATAAACTAATTTTAGAAAAGAATATTCCCAGCATGGCAAAAGTACTGAGTTTGTGCTATAGCTGCTGACTTTTTGAGCATTCCCATCAAACCTGGAAAGGTCAGCTTGGCTGGCTCCTCCTTCATTAAGGACCTCAATGCAAAGTTAGTCCTCTGGTTTTATCTACCCAGTGAGAAAAAGACAAAACAGCTTCCTGTAGCAGCTTCTTTCAGTTTACTGTCCCCAAGTAGCACAAGACAAACTTTCCGAATGTCACACCTGCCATGTTTTAGAACATCAAGAGATAATGCTTACCACACCCTTCCTAGCCATGGGGTTGCCTCTCCATCCTACTCCCAAACATGTTGACATAGATATGAGGAAAAAGTTAGCACACCAGGTCCTGGTTGCTCAACCCTAGCATGTCTCCAGGGGAGTCTGGTACTGTGATTGACCCTTGGCTAATGCTTGGGAATGTGGATAATAGAATACTCTTTATGTTACTATGTTACTAAATAAGGATACTAATATACCAGGAGCAATGGGGGCATAATGTACCAACTTGTCAGGATTTATTTACACAAATGTCAAGATGGATGATGTCCCTGATAATATTGTTGGAGTCCTGAATTTCAGTTACTATGGTCTGTTGCATAGCAGGATGCACCTACATGACCAGTCCTCCATAGAAACCTTGGATTCAGAGACTTGAGTAGGCTTTTCTGGGAAGAGACACTTTACATGCATCTCTGCTGCTCCCAGGAGGATGAAGAAGCACGTCCTTTGTGAGTGTAGAAAGGAAAAGACTTAGAAGTTGGCATCCGACTTCACTGAACCCTTTTTAATGCTGTATCAGTCTGTTCTCATACTGCTATAACTACCTGAGACTGGGTAGTTTAGGAATAAAAGAGGCTTAAGTGACTCACAGTTTCATAGGCTGTACAGGAACCACGGTGAGGAGGCCTCAGGGAACTTACATTCATGGCGAAAGGCAAAGGGGAAGTGAACACGTCTTACCATTGTGAAAAAGAAAGTGCCACACACTTTCAAACAACCAGATCTCCTGAGAACTCACTCCCTGTCACAAGAACAGCAAGGGGAAGTCCGCCCTCATAATTCAATCACTTCCCACCAGGCCCCTCCCCCGACACATGGGGATTATAATTGGAGATGAGATTTAGGTGGGAACTCAGAGCCAAACCATATGGAATATATATCTTTATTTTTTCCTATTGTTATTGCTCCTTTGCTATAGTAAAATTTAGCCGTTGATTATAATCTGTTATTGAGTCTTGTGAGTTTTTCTGGTGACTCAGAAAACAAGGATGGTAGTCAGACCTCTGAAACAAAAGCCCTCCATTTCACCCGCAACTCCCAGAGCACTCAGTCTGCATTTCCAGTTCTGTTCCATACCAAGAAGGCATTTGCTATTTGTCTGGAATTCATCTATTTAGCAGTCTTGCTGAGCTGAATCTAAGCAGCTGATCCCACTGGCCTTGTCTCCATCTGGGCTTGTAAGTTTGCACTTCTACACCCTCAGCAAAGGACCTCACTGAGACATTTGTGAAGCCAAAACTTATGATGGTGAACTAGATAGCAATATAAATAGTGGTGAGATTTCCATCCTGGATACTGGAGAGAATGCCAGAGAAGGGGCCAAGCAGGAGACTGTGAACCTGGTGGCTATCGAGAAAATGAACAGAAAGAAGCCAGAGTCAATAGGCTTCCGGCAGCTGCTTTGGTTCTTTTGGTCCTTTGGTGTCAATCAAATGCAGGCAATTATTTGGGAGGTACAGTCTGATGCTCACTGTCACTCACCTAGTGGCTTCTCATACCTGAAGAGTTATTAATTGCCTCCTCACATTTGTTTCTAGCTCTACGTACTTTGTTCTTTCATCTTTTCTTCCTAGAAAATAATTTTAGATCATTCATCATTTGCTAAACCCCTCTGAGTTGTCTGAGAAGTTTATTTGTTAGCTTTACATATAAGGTCCCAGTGGAAATATAACAATTTAGCTATCACTATGAATCTATCTACTAGAAAATCAACAACTTTCACTTCTATGTTTGGCTTTTGCACACAGGCCATTCTCAAGTCTCCTACCTAGGACTACAACTGTAGTTAAAAGAATAGATGACATTTTCCAAGTATTTAGATTTCTGGGAGTTTCTTGAAATAGGATAATAGTGGTAGATGACTGTATAGTGCAGTTTTGTTTTGTGGACACTTGGAATTTGAAATCTATGGATCAGATTAAAATAATGGCCTTTTACTGTAAAAATACTGAATTTGATCAATAATGATAATTTTGAAAATATATTTAATACTTTTTTAAAAGACTAAAATTTTTCAAAAAGAAAATCAACTACTTTAACGTTTTAAAATGAGAATCTTTAAGCACATGATTTCATTTGGAGCTATTTTAATATTTTCAGTTGACCTACCATTCTCATTCCAAGTAATTTTAAATTGGCTTCATCTTAATCCTCTGGTTGATACTGCTGGACTTTATCATCCAATATTTTCTCTTCTTTATTCATCTTAGTCAAGCTACACTGGGCACAGTGGCTCACACCTGTAATCCCAGCACTTTGGGAGGTCATGGTAGGAGGATCACTCAAGACTAGGATTTTGAGATCAGCCTGAGCAACATAACAAGACCCTGTGTCTACAAAAATTAGTAAAAAAAAAAAAAAAAAAAAAAAAATCCAGGCACAGTGGCTTGGACCTGTAGCCCCAGCTACTCGGGATTCTGGGGCAGAAAGATTTCTTGAAACCAGGAGTTTGAGGCTGCAATGAGCTATGAGCTATGATCATAACACTGCACTCCAGCCTGGGTGACAAAGGGAGACCTTGTCTCTAGAAAAAATAAGTCAAGCTAAGCATCATCTTTACTAAGCAAGAAAGTGAAGAGAATCTGATTAGCACTTTATTATCTGTTCTTTGACAACAATGGCAGGACTGCTACTAGATTTACTCAGAATTCTAGTTCACACCAGATCAATGTTAAAATCTTTTCTGCAGTGTCTCTTTTATTCTCTGAGAGATGTCAATATTTTTCATTATATAATTTTTCAATCTATAAAATGTTTGAATTTAGCTCATAAAATTAGATTACACCAGGAAAAAATTGTATTTATCACACAATAGTAAAATTGACCCATCTGAGTGAGTACTGGCATATGAAATGCCTTAGGATGATCACTATTTGATATGTCTGTCATTCACTGAGTGTTAGGGTAAATCTAGCATAAACCAGAGTGAAGCCTATCTATTTTTGTAGAGTGTTAAGCAATTATATTCCTATTGTTAACAGTAAAATGCTTTTAAAATTGCTCTACAAAGTAGTACATTATATCAAATAAATTGAATATTAAAATGCTTTTTTACTAGAATTATGGCAATAAGCATAATTTTATTAATATAAAGATTTTTTTAAAATATATTTTGTTTGTTTTCCAAATAATGTCAGTACAGTCATTCTCCTTCCTCCCTCTACAGGACCTTCCCCACCCCTGAAACTCCAGGGAACAAGTTACTGAACACCAAGAGTTTGGAGAGAGGAATGAGGCAAGATAAAGTAAGTGTGGTCTGGAGGGACCCGGACAGGCAAATGACCAGAAACTCAACACACAGGGGCTCCTAGCAATCATGCAAATGATACAGTGTGCAAGATAAGAGAGAGAAATTATCTAAACTGTGTAGTGTGAAAAATGCCTACTAAAGCCCTACTAATGAATGAGTAGTAGGCGAATATAGGTCTATTCAGAAAGGCAGTAAAGCCAAAATCCAGCTGGATCTTCGTTGGAATTCAAGCCATAGGACCCCCTAGCTGTGTAATGTTGGTTAAGTAGCTTAATACTTCTGTATTTCAGTTACTTTAACTGAAAAGCAGGAACCATGACAGCTTGTGAGATAATATTTTTTAGATGCTGTCTTGATCCAGTCTTGAAATCATGGCTAAAAACTCAATGTACCTTCATTGGCAGTTTGCTAAGCCCATGTTCCAACCCCTTCCACCTTACAAGGCTCTAACGTGCTTGGCTTACAAAAGGTACCATTAACTGCCAGAAGCCCAGGTGCCAAACATTTAAGGATGGTCCCTTCTTCCTTGGGTTGGCAAATTATTCAGAATAATCAACATCAAGCTTTTGAAACCTAGTTAACTCTACCTGGCTTGCCATACATAAGCTATTTCCCTTGATGTTACTGTTTTCCCCAGTTGCAACCCACTGTGTTGTCCTGCATGGCAGTCTCCTTTCCTTCAGAGCTGTAAGTAATAAAGGAGTTCTGACCTCTGTCTATTCAGGGGTCATTTTACTGTGCCCTATCATCATCAGAATGAGTTAGTGCATGCAATTTGATTAGTATACTGCCTAGCACATAGCTGTTTTGCCCTCCCCTCATGTTTCTTTTACTTATGAGGAGTTCGTCTTCAGGCTAGAAGATAGGAAACTGCCATGGCAGCATGGGAAGAAGAATTAGAAAAAAAGAAATGTTTTAACGTTTAAATTCACTATTTAAAAAATAGTGATAAGTTAGAACCCACTCTTGACAATACTCCAACACCAATCCCACTTTTCAATCTATGAAGCTCCTCTGGCCTTTAGTAGGGGAAGACGAATGAGGATAAGGAGGAAAATGACATATTCCGATGACTGTCTATGAGCATACAGTTTTCTTCTGCAACCTCCCCAAGGTTAAGTTTGGGAATGCAAACTATTTCCCACTTTCTGTGGGAGCCTTGAAAAGTAGCCTGACAGAGTTTCACTTCCCCTTGAAATGAAAGTAGTAGGGTTGATAGAGAGTCATAGAAGCAGGACCAAGTTTTCAGAGCCCAGAAGTCATGTGAGCAAGAAAATTTTAGTTTCTTCTAGAAAAGTTTTCAGGAGCACCTGAGGAACATGGTCACAGCAGGGGCATATGAGAGTGGAATGTGCATTAGGCCAAATGGTCAGGTACCAGATGGGAATCTCAAAGGGAGACAGAGTAAAGCAGTGATAATTACTAACAAACAGAGCTATTGTATCTATCCTAACAGATGTCATCGTTGGATATTGACCAACAACTAGGTATTTCCCTCTGTTGTTATAATGCTACTTCAGCTGTATGTCAGACAAATTTGTGCTCATTCAATATATATGTGCTCCCACAGCTTGCTTGAACTTGAGCAGAACCAGGTGACTAGTTTCAACGAGTTGACTATGAGCAGGAGTGATATGCCGCTTCTAGGCTGTGCCAGTGAAAAGTCCCTGTTTGTCCCTCCAACATTCTTCTCTCTGTTATGGTGATTACGAAGAAAACATGTAGAAATTAATGAGCCACAAGATGAAGTAGTCTGATCTCCTAAGACATCATTTGGAAGAAACCTGTCAGACTTACACCCGAAATAAGCTTTTATATTATGAGCCAATAATATTTCAGTTATCATCACTACAGAAACTTGTAAATACTTAGTACTAAGGCCCTAGAACATAGAAGCCACCTCTGTTGAGAAATGCTGAGTGTGTAATAGAATATACTGTTTTCTAGGAAGAACAATAGCAAGGAAAACCTAGCCATCCCCCTCTCCCCATAAGTAGAAAACTACTTGGGGTATTCTAAAGTGGTAGAACAATATGTAAATATCATACACCTGTTAAAACAATTCTTTAGGCATGGGCCATCTGGCCCTGCCCCCGTGGCTCCCTCGTGGAGAATACTTTTTAGTTTGCCTGTGATCAGTGGTAAGTGGGCATCAGCTGCCTACTTGGTATACTTTGGTGTTACGAGAAAATACCAATCACCTGTTTGTTAGTAATACTCACCTGCTCAGCGAAAACAAATGCGTGGATCAGAGTCTGCTCGAGGCCCTTCAGCTCGGAATGCTGTCAGCCCCTGAGGTGCTCTGCTCGGTAAGACTGTTGGTCCCCCAGATAGATCTGCTTTGCTGTTCTATCTGGGTGTCTGCTTCTCAATTCCTTCAGCGCCACCTGGGTGGGGGTCTCTATGACTGAAATGGATTTGGTACACCTCAAAGACGAAGTGGTGAGGTAAACCCCTCAATTGGCTGAGTATACTCTAAATAGGTTCTGAAAAATTCTCATTTGCTTATGTTTTCTATACATATGTTTGTTTTCCTCTTCTGAATGAAATGAAAATTTGGGAAAGGTGCTAAGTTTTGTAACCCCCAAAATATACATTTATTGCATGTCTGAGTTTAACTGTGTGAGGGAAAAAACCACAGCCATTACATAATTATTAATATTGTAAAGTGATTGCAAAGTAGCACAAGAAATAAAGTATTTTGAGGTCAAGTAGGTTTGTGTCCCAGCTCTACCACTTTTTGTGGGGCTTTGAACAAGTTTTTAAATCTTTCTTTCACTTTCCTCATTTATGAACAGAGGAAAATAATAATACCTAACAAATAATGTTGTGGTGAACATTAAGATACAATGTATACACAGTTCTTAACAGAAAGCCAGCATGCGGGAAGCATCTATTCGGTGTCTACTTATTATCTTAATGTCATGATAGCTACAAATTCACACAAATATAATAGCTCCATATTAAGTAATAGGATGATTCTATAAATCCCTAAATACATGACCAAAGATGATATAGAGAAGATGATGCTTAAGATAACTGAAATGAGGCATTAAGATTTGATCAGGATACTTTATGATATGTATATGCCTCTTGCAATAAGAGTCAGTGGGCAGCTAATGGGATAAGTCTTTGATGCCTGGAAGCTGTGTTTTTCTGTTCTAAAAGAGGCAGAAAACTTTGATTATATTATTTTTAGAGCTCTCTACTTGTCTTGGAAGGATAAGCAAATAGAAACAGGTCAAATATTTTGCAAGACGGGTATTTGTCTTTTGAAAACCTATGGGTAACTTACAACAGCAGGTATTCCAATATTCATTCACATGTCTCCTGTGTGCCATTTGATTTACAGTCTCTTGATTGCTATCTTATGGTGAATTGTTCTGTTTATAGCTTCAAAATTGCTATCTGGGTGACAGTCTTCTGTTTCTAATCTTAAGATGGTTGTCTAGTGGCTTCGCTCCCCATGGCTTATCATGCAGCTTGATAACACTGTGGAGGGAAATACAATTAGCTAACCACACACCTGCTCAGTTTACAGTTTTATGAGCCCAACTTGTAGTATGTTATACATTATGGGGCTTGTGATAGAATATCTTGAAAATGGAGATTTTTGTATGAAGTTATATGAATATATATATCTTTAAATATTTTACATCTCTATTCTGTATGTATGTATACTACATATACATCTCTATATATTCTGTATATATTTATATGTAAGGTTGTGTATATATGTCTCCTCATAGGGACTTTTTAAATTAAACAATTGTGAATGCAGGATCTTAAGAGTATAAAGCAGTAGAAAGTAACTAGAGTCAGAATTTTGACATTCATTTTAGCCTTGTTAGAAAGTCTTACATACCTCTTTATATATGTCACAGCTTCTCCATGATTTTTTCCTTTTATCATCATTTTAAATGAAGCTTTGACATTGGATCAGAATCAGATTGTATACTGTGAATATTTTAGAAGTTTCTAGTGACCACTCAGCCTATAATAAACTCTAGAAAATTTACCAACTTATTTGTAAATATTTTATATAAAGTTTCACCTCTATTAACACCAATATATGTAATAACATTGCTAGAGATAAGTGTAGTTATCTGCAATATTTTCTGATATATGTGGGGACAAAGCGGTGCCTTACCAAGCAGATTTATAACACCCTGGGAAAGGCACACCATCAGTAGTCTCTCCACATGGTGGTTAATTGTTGTTTCAATTATTTTATTTTGGATTATGTTGCACTTATCTTTCTTGAATGAAAGAAACCTCATCTTCCATTATAGGTAAGTTGCTCCCAGATAGTTTGAGGCTGTGGAGTAGTTTTTAGTTGCTTCAGAAGAACAGTTTTCAGGGACTAATAAAGACCACTGACAGTCTTGACCTGCGTCAGTATGTCAACTTTACATGTGCGTTCATCAGAACGTGGTTACTCTTTAGCAGAGGAAGAAAGAAAAGTGGTAACTAATTAAAGAAAGATATTTAAGTCTGAAGATGCAGTTTTGAGAGTGAGTACCATTACTTACTAATGGTTGTATGATTCTGGTTTAGACTTGTTATTTCAGTTTTATTTTCCTTATATGGGTGACCAGGACTATTCCAATAATACTTACCTCAAAAGGGTATAGTGATCCAAATGAACCAACATATGAAGAATGAATTTATAAAACACTATGTAATTAGTAGGTAGTATAACTGCTATAAACTAGCATGGTGCCACTGGAAGTTTCAATTGTACCTTAAAGCATTAGGAACGCAAGTTGTTTCTCCCCCTTTTCCAGTTTATCAGTTGTTTAAAATGCATAGTGCTCTGACATATCTCACCCTGAACACTATGAAATGACACTGATTTCAGATGAAAGGGCCAAAACATATAAGGGAGGGTACGTGTGCAGATCCATGCAAATAGCAGGAGGTGTTATTAAGAAGATCCTTAAGGTACCATAACTGGATAGGTTTAAGAGAACTCACTCCAATATATTGAAAATATATTTTTTGTTTACTGACACAGTCAACATTCCATACAGTCAAATAATTATAGTAGTTTGAGAGAATCATAGAATCTCTAATCAGAAGTTATTGAAATTTTGAAATTCTTAAACTTTGGAGGCATGGAGTAATAAAGTTTAAAATAAAAGTTATGTAAGAAGATGTTGAGAGAGGATCTTGTTCATGTCACTAATGTCTCTGAAATCACACTCACGCTGTTATGTGGGCTTGTCATAAGTCACTAGTCAGTTGATTATTTATTGACTATTTTCCCTCCCCCACTGCTAGGACAGTAGTAACATCCAATATTCTTTATAACCAAAGGCTTGCCAGAATACATTTTATAAACTGCAATGGGGGCAGAAAGAAAAAAAGGATATAAAAATATTGTTATTCGGATGCAACCTACAAAATATTTTATAATTTTTTTATTCTCAGAGAAATAAACCAACCAGAGTTAATTAAGCATAGTCTGCACAGATGAGTAAGTTTGTACACATCAATGGGCATATGCAGTGGATGGTAGAAACATATGGAACATATCACATCCTAAACATCAAAGAGTTCTGAGGAATAATTAATGAGACGCATAAATATGGACAAAATAAGCCCATTTTTATATCTTCAGATTATTAAACCCGGAACAAATATTCCTCTCTGCCAGTTGATTTATTTTATAACAAATTTCTGATACAAAAGAGAACATTTGTTTCATATTTTATTGAATTTCATTTATATTAAATTAAAAATATATTTCTGACAGATTCATGTAACAAAAAGGCAGAACAGTTTTCAAATTGTTCAGCTGGGATGATCAGTATGGAATGAGGCAAAGCAGTTCGCATTCTATAATTGCCTTGTACAGGTACAATTCTTTCCCAAGAGCCAGAAGAGGATCCTTGAGAACTAACTGAAAAGCCTAATTACATAAATTTAAAATACTATTTCTCCCTCATTCTCAAATAACAACAGGAATAAGGGAAAGGAAGGAGAATGGGTAGAAGGTTGGAGGAGAAGAAAGAATAAGAGAAAGTATACTAAAAATATACCTAACATTAAAAAAGTTAGTATGTGTTAGGTGCATAATCCTTCATCAATAACATAGAAAAAAATCAAAATAACATTACATCACAGACAATTGGCATATCCTATTGTGTAAGCGAGTGCAGAGGTTGAACACATCACAATAGTGCTGAACACAGAATCACAAGTAGTGTCAAAATGATAACTTCCAACCAAAAAAGAAACAATCACAAGCCAATTACTTATATACAAATCAACCCTAAAGACAATTATGTTCCAAATAAAGATGTCCACAAAAGAAAATCAAAGCAACATTATACTTATTTACAAATGCAACTAGCCATGTCTTTAACAAGCTATAAAAATACTATTCACATTTTCAAACATACAGTAGTATTTTTTTGTTTGTTTCTAAAAGGCAGCTAACTTTGAATGCATGGATTTAAATAAAACATTGATGGCTTACCAGCAAGGTATTTTTGCACCCCAATTCTTTGAAGATACTTCACAAGAGACAGGGCTTGCTTTCTGCTTACAAGTTAAGAAAATAAGGAAATGAGTACAAATGTATATACCTTAAGCCTCTGCCTTTTCAGTAAAGTGAGTCCCTCTTTCACCCAAACAGATGTCAGTAAATTACTTTGATGCATGTATGAAATGAATGTTTGAGAGTAGATTTAAGATGACTTTTCCTGTGCTATGAATTGTCTTGCATGTTGATCTCATTTTCATTTGACCTTGTTGTAATGGTGCTCAAGAAAGAGATGAACTAGTCATACCATGTGAATATGCAGTTTCAACATGCAGCCACGCAATCCCTGGTGACCTCAACATGAGAAATAGACACAACATCCAGGGAGACGTGTTCAAAGTTAGCTGCCCTCACACAGCTGCTCCGTTTAATAATCGACCCATTTAACAGCAGTACCAGTTTATGCTACATATTTCAAAGTACCTTACTTTAAAAGAACAGCTTACATATCTACATTTAGAAAATAATGTTCATAGTTGATAACTGGAGTAATCCCAAAAGGGTTCTTGGAGTGCTATGGTTGTAGTCCCCTCACTCCCCCCTCCCAGCCCCTGAGAGATCCAGAAATATACAGGAAAATGACTCTCACATTAAGGGAAAAGGACAACCCCCTCATTAACTGAAAAATCTGGGAATGACACTTGAAAACCAGGTTGATGTCAATATCTAGGAGGTATGATTTTGCTTTCCTTCACAAAGGCTATAGGCCTGGGGGAAACATCTACACATTAGGGATAAAAATAGCAGTAAAGGCAAAGTGGTTTGGACAAGTTAGACTATTGCCTACAGGTATGAATCTTTGTTTTCCCATATTTGTGTATTTGCACAAATATAACCACTTCTCATGATAGAGGGAAAGCTCACTAGAGCATGAAAAGAAAAATGTCTGTAAAGAGCAAAAGTAGATAAAGGATGGCATTCTGTTAGACAACATGGATTTTCATTAACACGAACTGCGCTCATTATGTATGTTAGATGGATGAATGAGCCAAAAAAGAATTGTAGATGGTTCTCAAAGCTGAATAGCCTTATCATAGTTTTATGATAATAAAACTCCTCATTTGGGGGGAAAATAAAACTTACAGCAGTTACAAAATATTTGCGATCAATAATAAAATAAGATGAATAAAGTAAATAAGTTAATTTGCTGGCAAAAATAACTTATTATATGTACAGCTTTTATGCAAAGATTAAATCAAAGTTCTACCAAGGGTATGTGCACGTATGTCAGTTTCAAGATTCCTCACAGGACTATCTCATCTTAAATTCCTATAGGGAAGGACACAGAGAATCGATCTTCATGGGAAACCGCAATTTTAATAGCTTAAATATTCTCTGTGCAGTGGTTTGACAATTCATTTAAACAGTGTCCAAATTGCTAGAATCCCTTATGAAAAAATCAGGTATTCGAGGGCAAAGATGAAGTCAGTATTTCACAAAGCGGAGTGTGGCATCTCAGAGATCCACTATGGCTTAAGAAAGGGACAGGACAACATCAGGTGGACTATGTTGAATCAAGGTAGTAGAAAGGGAAGAGAACAATGCCAGTTGTGTCAATGGGCAAAAAAGGGAAAGATTCTATTTTCTTCTAAAGGTCAGAGAGAAATACATTTTTCTGTGATGCCTAATGAGAAAATCACTTACTTGCAAAGCTGACTGTCAAAGAGTATTTTCCAGAAGAAGCATGTGAATACCCCCATGAAATTGGGGCTTAGAGTCATTTTAGCTCGTGACTACAGAAGCATTTTCTTCTGCCCAAAATATCACCTGGCCAGGAATTAGATGCAGCAGGAGCCTGCAAAAGTGACAGATCCTACATTTTTGGACCCCTACAAAATCAGTGAGACTTGAACCGAGTATCTGAAATTTATATTATTTTAGACTTTTAATGAAAAGAAAAAAGCAGCTCACACTGCTAAAAAATATTTGCCCATATAAACACAACAGGCCCTGGCCGGACAGCTTCTTGTTTCCAACTGCAGAGAGAACTCTTCTTGCAAAGGCATCTCTGGGATCAGAAAAATTGTATTAATCATACCTGGAAGTATAGCTGGCCCCATTGTAGTATCAGTAATAAGCAGGTCTCCACTGATAATGATCTTTTACAATTATACCTGATCTACATCTGCATAATATTTGTTCTTAAGCAAATGGCAACCAGGGAATACCAATCTGCTTTTATATGTTTATATAGGGCTAGGCTGTCCTTCAAACTGATTCACCCCAAAGTCCATGTACACAGAGAGAGGCACAGCAGGATCCTCTGCCCACAGTATATACAGTAAAAGTTCATGTATCTGGCTGTTTAACAACTAAAAGCTGATACACCTGGATTTCTCATTTGCCCTATAACAATCATCATTCTAATAACTAAAGTCCAAAAGAATGGCAATGTAGTAGTTTGAAATGCTTGGTTCAGCATTTATTTATCAGAAAAGTTGTGATTCTGTGTTGTCATTTTTGGAGGCAAGAGGGCATAGTGAGAAAAAAAAGGACATATCACAAATGTATTTTGTTTGTTGGCTAAATGACATCACTCATTTTCTTTTGTCTCTGAATAAGGTAATAGAACATTTACATTTTCTTTACTTCACCTTGAAGACCCCTTACTTAGCCATATGTAACATGTTTGCCTGTTTAATTCTGCAAGGTGGTGTTTATTTAAAAAAACAACAAATACAATTTTCTTTACATTTAAAAAGGGACAAAGGAATAAGAGAATGAGAAAAAAATGTTCATTGTAATGCTTTAAAGCAATTTTTCACAAGTGGAACCATATATGCCTACTTTCAGCTAAACCTAACAAACAACAATTTTAAATGGCAAACTTATTTTTTTACTATGCAAAATCCATTCTACATTTTTATATCCTGCATTTAACTTTGTTATATTATACTTGTGGTTAGTTTTCTAGTTTGATTTATTTAATAATATTAAAATCATTTAACATCTGATAACCTAACTAAATCTACATCTTACAGCATTATCATGGTTCTGTCCAGTTATTTACATGCTTTCATGATCACCTTTTCTATTACCTTATGAACTACATATACTAGTTAAATTATCAACAATTACAGATGAATGAATAATTCCAGTTTTGAAATAAATGTTAGATAGCTCTAGAAAAACTTGTATTTACATCCTTCCCTGTCAGGCTTAAACAATTTTAATTTTCTTTTCATTTTTGACATTTCAAGAAGCACATTAATAGTACTTCCAACTTCTTCTAGCAGCAGAGCCTCATAGTTCTTTTCTCTTGATTTTTCCTTAGCATTGTAAATATGCACAATCTTCATGCCATGGCTTTCCTTTAGAAGGTATTAGTTTACACACTATAACACTTAGAAGAACACTATTTCTTCTCTTAAATTAGACATTCAGTCCTTTTTCCTAATCTACAAAAAGGAATCACTTAATTTTAGTTTGTGCGTTTTAATAGAAATTTGAGTTTTACATTGTTTTTCATGCTATTTTAAGAACGTTATTGGAGGAAGGATTCTCATCCTAAACTGTGCTACTAATAGTATGTAGAAAACCAAGAGCTGCTTGGTAATCTAACACCTTTTGTGGTGCAGATGATTTGTGGTTCTGGGTCTACCCTAGTTCAGAGGCCATCTTTCCTTACTTGTTTAGGTACCACTTTCTTTCGGCAATCATTTAGCTGCAAAGTTTTGCCATGCCTGAAAATAGGATTGCCCAAAATAGGTATAATCTACAAAATTGGGTGATATAAAAAATATAGTCATTGTAATTTTAATACTAATTTGCCTCAAATTTATATAATTGATTCTGCATATTTCAATTGCTACAACTGACCTCTGGAATCTGATATCCCCCAAAGCACTTTGAAGACTTTGACATTTTAAAATTCTACTCTACTGGGCTAAATAAATTTTGCTCTGGAATGAATGAAACTTGTTTCCTCCCTCTTCTACACTCTGAAATATGTTTTTCCAGGGGGACTAAAATAGAACAAAAAATCCTCAAACAACTGAAGTCAATTACATACTGCAGAAATCATTCAAAAGGAATATAAAGTGGTACTACTGTAAAGCATTTGGGTCATTTTGGATTATGCCTGCATCCATCTTTAGGTATTACCAGACACGTAAAAGTCTTGTGTTCTTAGGAGGAAGGAGACTACATTCACTAAATATATTTTTGTTACCTAACAGTCAAAAGTTAACTATTTTCTTCCTTCTCCAAAGTAAGTTATTCTGCTTTCTATATCCCAGTAGAAACCATATGCACACTATAAATCAGAAAAAAAAAATCAAGTTATAGGATCCAAAAAGGCTATGATGACTTGCTGCAGATTTATTTAGAAAGAGAGGCTTATATTCAATTTTTCATAAGTACTGATATGAGATTCCTTTTCCTAGAGACTTAATGGATAGGAGAGCTCTGAGCTATTAGGTTGTGGCTCCTGAATTATTCTGTGTATTTAACCCTGAAAAGTTTGAGGATGAACTTCACTAGAAGGGATCTCACAAACGCCTCCGCTGCTCTACCATACTTTTTCAGCTTGCCTCAGTTTTTATAGCTTAGAAGAAAACCAACTCCAATGTCTCCAACATTCTTGGCCAAGGACCACCAACTGCTTTTGGTTTAATGGCAAAGTTAGACTCTATATAAGCTAATTAGCCAGTGATGTAATACTCTTCTAGACCAGCTTATGTTTGAATAATAATATTGAAATTATCCTATTTGTCCACATCAACGATTTGAAGGATGTTTAACTTATTTCCCAAATGAGTTCAAAGGAGATACTTTACTGAACAACTGATTATATGACAGCCATTCCCAAAAGAGACCATGCAATCTGATTCTTTGAACTCACAGAAAAATTAAAATATTCTAATTAAATCTTCTAGATGATACAATTTTGAAGTTAGGGATGATATTCCATTTATCTGGGTATTTCCCACAAAACATGGTTCTTTTAGTAGACAGTTGGATAAATGAGGTTTGGATGAATGGATGGATTGATTTACTTGCTCAGAATAGGAAGAAACACAAATTTCTTTGGATTTTTTTTCCTCTAAACTCTCTGCTTTAATAGGTGTTTTTACTCTAATTAATTAATCTTACACTATTGACTCTAATTTGGTCCTGAGATTTTAACATTAGAAATATTTTTTAAAAATCTAAATTACTTGGGGTAGAATTTTCAGAAAAGTGGGATTTATATCTAAGTTTCCTAATTATTGATGTGAGGCCCCATTTACCTGGAGACTCATTACTGTCATTTGTTCCCATCCTTCATCTCATCAGGTATTCTTTCAAAATGATACATAATAAATATGGTTTTAGTACTAGATGCAGTATATGAAGAAAATTAATTATATAAAGTATCAAAAGATTTGTGTGTTGGATAATAAAATAATTGCATGAGAAGATTTTTCACATTTATTTACAACTTTTGACCCGAGGACCTATCCAAAAGCCTTGAATGTTTGTGTTTTTCTTTTTATTATACCAATTCATGTGCAAAGAGTTACCTTCTTCTTCATATAAATAGAGTTTCATACTAGAAATTCCATGGAATTCAAGCCAATCCTTACTCGCATTCCTTCTTATGAAGTACACGAACTGAACAAATTTCCTTGCGTAGCAAAGGTGATGCCATATGGAGATAATGTGCTGGCCTCTCATCAGAGTCCCTGGATACCGTTGCAAGGTTCCTAATTTGCTTGGTTTGGCATTTCCACAGTCTTTATCTTAACTTTTTTTTAAAAAATGTACTTAAATTAGTTAATTTGCTGGTTGCTTCCATATTGCTTGATTCAAAATCCAAAATGGAGTTCAGAAAAAGAACAAATAAAATTACAGCTTAAGTGCAAACTACATTTCTGAGTATTTGCCAGGTAGACATACCCAATCCAGTGTGTTTCTTCCAGTTCAATAGATTCCCTCATAGGACCACCCCTGAAAGGATCAGTAGTTTTCTTGAACTACACAGAACTGTCTCTTAATTTCCCTTCTACGCTTCAGACAACCAACTGCTTATCAAGTACTGTCATTTATGGAGAAAAAATGTTGAAAAATGTAAAGGATGAGGGTGAAGATAATTCAATAGCATGAAAAATGAAAGCTAAAATATAAAAAAAATAGCCTCCCTTTCTTATTTTAAAAATTGTATACTTAAAATAGTGGCCATTTTACCATATTAAAATATTTCTTGCTTAAATTCTGTGAAGAAGCTTTGATGTAAACATCTTTGCAATTAGAAATTAAAGCCAAAAATAGGGGAGCAACTAATATAAAAGAATCAGTCAAAGCAAAACAAAATGGAAAAAACAAAACCAAAAAGCCTTCAAAACATAATTACTAGTTATTCCTTTGATGAAGATTTTTAAATCATAAGCTGGGTTGGCCATTCTTACTTGCTAGGACAGAAACTGTTGGAGAAGGAAACTGGTTTCTCAATCTCCGACACTATCATATGTTATAGAAAATGTTATTTTTTTGTTCTAATGAAAACTTTATTATGATTTCCAGGGATGCTCAGTATGTACACATCAGTTCCTGCAGATAGGAAGAGAGAACACGGGTGTTTCAACCATCTGCTTAAAAAAAAAAAAAAAGAAACAAGAAAAAAGAAGTGACAGCTAGTTTGATAGTAGGCGGATTGCCTTAGATTTTCTGGTCCTTCTCTAGCTGTTTCATTCTCCTGACCAACCCATGCAGAGAAATGAAGAAACACTGTGGTTCCTCCTATCTTTCTCTTTCAGTCTTTCCCTCTAATGTTCAAGATAGATAAGCACATAACTATCATTGCATCTCTATATCTTCCACTGGGAAGTGTCAAAACTACTGGCCTTGGAGTAGAAGGAAGACCACCAGAGAAAGAGAGAGGGGTGGGGAAATTGGAGCATGTGTGTGTGTCTCCACCTAAAAATCACAACTGAGCTTACACCACAGTGTTCCGGTGTCTGTAAGGTGGAGGCGGCAGCACAGTGCCTGGCTTCAGGGAGAACTCAGAGAGGTATTCAGGATTCTCTGCCACAAGAGGCCGGATCCGCCCGTTCTGTTTATAAAAATATTTTGTGCTGTACTCCTGCAGGTAGTCTGGGTGCTGGAGGGTGCTCCGAGGTGGAAGGCTGTGGTTCCAGTAGTCGGGGTTGTCAAACGCTTTCTTGGCCTTCTCTGGCACTGACAGTACATTGTTCTTCAGGTACTCAGCTTTTCCCAAGGCATTGGCAAAGGTGTTGAGGTACAGAGGCTCATTCACATACTCATCCTCGGCCTTCGGTGGACCATTGGATGCGTTGTGATATTCGGGATTATCCAATGCTTGAAGGTCTCCGTTTTTTCTCCGAGAAACAAAAGGGTTTTCCTCCACTGGATTCAGGTATTCTAAAGGAATAAAAAAAAAAAAATTGGCTAACCTCAACTTTCTGGAAAATATTAATCAGACCAAAGTTATACATAATGGTTAGCTTGTCTAGAACAACAACAAAAAACAAATCGGACTTGTTTTCATGATTTCTCAAAACAACTATTTGTGGATTAGTATTGCCATATGAACAAAGTAAGTGGACCAAAAATGTTTATAACAAAACAAGAAGCCAACGAGACCAGAATCAGAATTTCTATCTCCAAAATTTTTCTTCCCTTCTAATTGTATCTGTCTCTTTTGCATATAGGGCCAGTTGTTTAAATGTGTTTTCTAAAATGTATTTATATTAGGAATAAGACTACCTATTAAAATTAAATAACCTTTAAATATATAGAAAAATTAATTTCTATAAAGGATATTGAAAAACTAAGGAGTCTATAGCTTTTTTCCATGCCAAAATGAATAGATGGAGTGAAGAAATCATGTTTTTTAGTGTCTGGTTTTGCTATGATTGTCTATACTGGTAACAAGGATTTGATTGGAGATGCTCCTGAAAAAGGTTTTACACATGGGAAAGAAAGCATCAAAGGAAAAAACATCGACTAAAGAAGCAAACCTAACAGGTATCTAACATGCCTCTAGTTGACTTGCTTGACATTACATGTACTTCTACTTAATAATAAAGTATAATTATATTTCCATTGAACAATCATAATCACAAAAAAAACTATTAGCTTGAATCATATAAAACAGCCATTTTGTACATTGAAACCAGTCAATTAGCACCTATTTTTTATGGATCAAGCTATAAATCCATGTAGTATAGGTACTGGTCTAAAAGGTGCTAATAATTATTGCCATTCTCCTGAAGCTTAATTTTATCTCTGTGTCTCTAATATAGACTGCAGGTAGGCCTATACACACATATATTGTATATCCTCTATTAGTCCTCCTAATATATATGCAAAACCCTAAGCTATTTCTATTTTGGATTCAAGGAATCAAGAGGGGACAATTCTTGTTGAGAGGCCATTCTGAAACAAACTTTATATCTCTTAGTCTTATCCCAACAAGTAGAGAGAAAAATCCTATTAAGCCAGGGTTATTTTTCTCCAAATATATGTATACTGAATAGGTAAGTATTTAACATTACTTATTAAAGTTAAAGGGCAGTAATGAATATCCCACTATCATAGATATGCCTTTACAATATACTATCATTTCATCTTAACAATTCTGTGAAAAAGAAAATATAAGACTGATTTTTCCAGCTTTGTAGACAGAAAAATGAGATTAAATGATGTATGCAGGATACAATTAGTGTTGGGATAGAATTCAGGTCTTCTAACTCCTCTTGCATAATCTTATTCTACTGCACTGGTTTTTATTATTGCCGCTGCAGGAGTTGGGTGAACTTTATGCTTAGTAACAAGTTTTAATTTGACAAATGTATGAAAACACTTGTAAGGAATGCAGAATTTGATCTTTCTTACCAGATTCCTAAAACTTCTTAATTGAAAGTATAGAAATGTCTATACTAAAATTCTGTACTCTCTGAGCACTAGGTTAGACTATAGCAAACTTTTATAGAAATGGAGCTTAGTGTTCAGAGATAAAATCTTGGAATACTCTGTCTGGGAATACAGTGTGACTAGACAGACTGACTTGGTTTTCTCTTAGGCTTATATTACCTTTATGCAATGCAATCTACTTATATATTGTCCTGATGCAAACTTATATAGCTGTCCAATAACTTTACAGTTGAGGTGCAAATCTTCCCAGAAAAGATTCCTCTTTGGGGGAAATCTGCCAAATCTTGACAAAACCTACATTTGTGTCATTACTAGGCGACTATGAACATCCAAACTTTTCATCACATTTTTATATATATAAAAGTTTTAGATATGTAAAAGTTTTATCTAGACAGATGTATTTTAATAGGTTATTTACAATTAGATATCTCTAAATTTTACTTTAAAGGAGAGAACATAACCATATAGAAAAGGAGGTAACAGGCCCTTCTTAGTCTTAAAATGTAGTTTGCTGTTGACACTAAAGACTGAGAGACATGATCATTACTTTTTAATATTCATCTATCTTCTCTGTTGTGATGCTGTTAGCATAGAAGAAAAAGGGCTTTTTTTGCTGCAAAATTGAAGCATTATTTGATTTGAGTGCTTAATATTTCAACTACTAACTTTACAAAATTATTGTTGTGCTTTGTAAAACCACAAACTATTATTTTCAAATCTTGATGGTATGCTTATAAGTATATATAGGGTCAAAACTTTAATTTTTGAAAAAGTCATACAAAAACATAATTTCCTATAATAAACTAGGCTGTTTAAATGACATCATTTACATGAGTCAAAGAAATCTTTTATTAGTGCCATCAAAGCATCAGACACTTTCGCCAACAATACCAGTCTTTGTATCTCCACAATTACGTCCAATAAAACTATGGTTCTGACCCTTTGTGTTATGCTACTTCATTCAAATATTTCAACAAAATATGTTTAGAATAGTGCTTCTCATACTGATTGCTGTATACAGGTAGACTGGGGATCTTGTTAAAATCCAGATTCCTATTCAAATGGGATCTGCCTGAGATTCTGATTTATATAAATAATAATAATGTGGATGCCGCTGATTCAGGGACCATACTGCAAGTAGCAGTAGCCTAGGCCTTTACTGGGTCACAAATGTTGCAATGTACAGCTGTCTGGCAACTTCCATTCTATACTTTGTTTATCTTGATGGAAGTGAACTTTGAATGGCAATCATTTCCAAATATTTTGACTATTCGGAATATCTGAATATTCATAATAAATCATCAGAAAATAATTTTGAAATATACATTTTAATTTTATTAACCAACTGAGACATAATCTAGTAAGTATTTAATGCCCTTCTCCCACAAGTGCCTATATTTAATATAAAAGTCAAGGTACGAACCTTGTTTGGCTTTGTCTCGCATAGGAGTCATGTAACCTTCCTCATCCAGCTCTCCTCGTGGGCTCCGTTCTGGGGCAAACACGGTGGGGTCAGCACTGTACCTCTGAGTGCTACTGTCCTCTTGGACATGGGGTGACACTGGCTTGCGTAGGGTGCCGTTACAGCAGGAGTCATCAAAAATCTCAGCCGTAGCACCCTGTGCAACGGGAGCTTCCGGGATTGTGCTAGTTGGGGCTCTGTAGGGCACAGACACCCCTTGTTCTGCAGCAAAACCTCCATCTCGGTATACAAACTGGTTCTGTAATAAGAGAGACACATTTGGGGAAGCGATGTTAGAAACAGTTGAAAAATGAATGCTAATAACCAAAGGATATGAAAGCTAGTCTTTCAGAGAATAGTCATAGCACTTATTGTTCTTTTTTTTCTCCTAGTGGCTAATGAATTTGAGTCACAAAGTAGAAGCGCCTTAAATTTGTACTCCTCTTGAAAGATAAATCATCAGAAAATAATTTTGAAATGCACATTTTAGTTTTATTAACCAACTGAAACATAATCTAATAAAAAGTATTTGATCCCCTTTTCCCACAAGTGCCTATATTTAATATAAAATTCAAAGTGAATTTTTATGATAAATGGCAGTGTCATTAATTGTAGACAGCTGTCATTAAGAATAGAAGTACCTGGGTATATTTTGAATGAGCCTATGTCTTTATTGACTTCTAAAATTCTGTGGTTATTATGAATTTGATTCTTTAGTACCTAAATAGCAGAGCATCACTATCATTCTGACTTTTTAGTACATGACCTGTAATCAGGGAAGTAAAGATAACCTCCACATTCAGAAGCATAATTTATATGCCAGGTTAAATCCTTCAGATAAAAATTGAAAGCTACTGTTGATGCATGATACCTCAATTCTGGATTATCAACTGAGATAAAAACACATCTACAAAGGCAGCTACACAATGTACAGCAAATTCTTAACTCACTGTTGGCAAAGGCGAAATGAGGAAATTAGGCAGAGACAAGAGAGAGGAAACATGGTAAGCAAAGACCAAAAATCCTAAAAGATGAAGGTTGATTGTGAAATACTTACTCCTGACATGGGGGTGTAGGCAGGAGGAGGGCTGTGTCCAATTTCACTCTAATAGAAAAGAAAAATGGAATGATGGATATAATAGGCAATATGAATGAAAAAATTAAAAAAAAGAAAAAAGAAAAGCCACATGAATCGTATGAACCAAAAAGGAAAAGTGCACAACAGTGAAGCTTCCTAAGCAGTAAAATTGTATGCATTCTGACTATCAGCAAGTTAACTTATCGGTTTTGAGGAAAATAAATACTTTAATTCAATCCCTGAAAAGGAAAGTTATATAGAAAAAGTAAAATTTTACAATGGATTTTAAAAAGTGAATAATAAACATTCTTCTGATTAACCCTAGAGGAAAGGAAAAAGTAGTAAAAAAAACTATAGCTGTAAATGGAAAATTGTTTCCTTCTTTACATGTTAAAAGACTGAACCAGCCATGTACTTTAGTATTATTCTTTCTCTTGTAAGAAATGTATCTGGAAGGAGATAGGAGGAGATTTCAATTTGCCTGGAATAATTTTTGCTATCAAGTCACATTTATTTTTCACCACTTCAGCAAAGGATAAACTCCTTAGCTTCTCTTTATAAAAGGTATATGCTATTTCATCTTCCATGTTACATGTTTTGTTTTTTTAAGAAACAGTGGAAAATTTGGAAAATCGGTTCCTTTCCTGGAAACATGCTTTAGATTCCCCTTATGTATTTATAATGAGTCAAAATCAGATTTCAGTTAAAGAAACAATAAAAATACACTATATTTGTATAGCTTAATGCTCCATTCTATGAGTTAAGTGAAAGAGAATATAAAAATATGATAAAATATGAAGGACAGTGTTCCTTAGAGTAAGGAAAATGTGTCGTATGATACTAATTCTGTTTCTTAATAAAAAAAAATACATTAAACAGATTTCTTGAGAACCTACTGTCTATGTGCCAGGCACTTTTCTAGGCACAGGGATAATGAGTAACACAGACCCAAATTGCTTGATTTTAGGAAGCTTATATTCTCTACGTTCCAGCTTTGAGTAAACAGAGATGACCAAAACAAACCTGTAAGACACCTTACGTCTTTTATATGAAACAGATAAATATTATTCCAGGTTAATGTTCATATAATTTAGATTCACAAATCATTCTAAGCATATGGTTCCATGGAGATTAAGTGTTTAATGTAAATCAGTAACAACCGGATAGTATAATTTCCCTTAACTTAGTCTGCTGGACTAACCAAGGGACAAATTCTGAATCCCTACAGTGAGTTTATATCCTAGTTTTCTCCATAATTATGGTGGCATTAAAATATATATTTTCTTCTTTAGTAACATAACAATACATCAAAAGATTATGACATGGAAAGTCAGATATATTTAATATGCAATACACAGGAGGTGCTACTGTGCACCAGATGGATTGTTTAATGACCTGGGATCCAGTTCTAATGATACAGTGGTATGAATTTGGTGAATCATGAAACATCTCAGACCTCCATTTTCCTTCTTGGCCTCTCTATTTTATTCTTAATAAATATAAAGATAATGTATATAAACAAACTTTGTAAACTCTACACTATTATAAAAATGTAAAGGATTTATCACATTTAAATATTTATATCCACTAAATTGAATTTTTAAAGCAATTAAGATGCCAAAACTACTCATCAAAGAGGCACTTTAAAATGCTCACCTGTTCTCTAATCATTTTAAATACAGGCATATTTTACTATATTTTAGAAATACATGAAATCCAGTACATTTGTTCATAAAACTTGAGAAAAGAATTTTTTTATAGTCCAGTGACGTGTAAAATAGAGTGATAGCACAGGAAACATGGACTGCCTGGTGGAACTTCACCAGATTACAAATACTGGCCTTACCCTCATCATTAAACACCAATTATTTAGCAAGTATTTAACAAATATTTACTAAATCTCTACAGTGAAAGCACAGGCACTGTGGTAGATGCCAGAGATGCCACAATACACTAAGAAAGACATGACCACTGTCCTTTTAGGATTTACACTATCAAATATAATCTGGGATTGTTGGAAGTAAAGGCAAGAATGAAACAAGGCAATTTATTTCAATTCTATGATTATACATTAGAATGCAAGGTATTCCAAAATATTCATAATTACTAGTGCTCCTTTGACCCTGCAAAAGTTGCTGTACTGGGTAATGTTTGACTAGAATTACAGCTGAGAAATGAGTATTGATTGCACATTTTGCATTTTATGAAACTTGAGACATAAACAACTTGCAAGTCATTCTTCATCAGGGAACATTTTATTATCTGTATTCATTATCTGGGCTAGAATGCCTTCCATTGTAAAGGCAATGGATTAAAATAACTGGGCCTCTTGTGGTTAGTCTGTTCCAAGACACAAAGCAAGGCCATGCCCTAATAGAATGCATCCACTGTCCCAGCTTTGACAAGTCTTTCAGTCAGCAACCTGCCAACTCTATCCGGACAAACTGCCAAATAGCATCACAGTAATAGGAGCATCTTCATGAATTTTCCTGTTTTCAGCATTAAAATGAAAAAAATGTTAAGCAAAACCCCTTTAGCATTCATTGTTTTTAGGGTTACTGGCTGCTTTTTATGTTTCTGTTTCCATTTTTTTCAGTTTGCTTTTTTATCTGTTTTCCATGATAAAAAGCACCTCATTCATTTCCCCGTGGAAGGGCAATGCAGCTCCAAGGGAACATCTGTGAGGCCAATTAGCTGGGCTGGAAATGTGATATAATTGTTGTTTAAATATATTTAAATTACATGTTAATCACGATGTCATAATTTATAAGCTTTGAAAATAACTTTTTGTACTTCAGAGCCAAGCCAGATTTTACTTGTTTTTGCTGTTTTTAGTTTGTAACAAGCTCTTCTCATTTCTCTCTCCCTCAATTCCCCACACTAGAAGAGCTGAACTTTTAATATTGGAAAGAATGACAGCTGCAAGTAAATTGGTTCAGTAGAAATTAAGATCTTCACAGCAGTCAAAATGAGCTGGAGTGACCTTAAAGTTCTAAGCAGAACAAAGCAATGCTCTCAGTAAAAGCTTTTGTTTTTTCATTGTGCTACTTTCTGCTGTCCATCAAAGTCCAGCTTTGCAGATCTTTAGGAAGCAGCACTGGGTGCATCTGTTCAATTAGCTGGTGAGGCGATTTACTGTCAGCAAGGCAGAGATAGGAGGCGGTAGGTTATGAACTGGCAGGTGATACTGAGTTTCTTCCCGGCGGGGACGGTTTGTAAGGACGATGGATGGAATGAGTTGAACTCTGTGGCCATGTCACTAGGACTTGGACTTAAATGCCAGAGATTATAGAGAAGGCAAGTATCAGCAAACAAATCAAATACAGTATTAAATTCACTGTGAAATACATCATGTCCTAAAATTTACTTTTTAGTTGAATGATAAATATTCGAACCTTTGTCTCATATGCACAGTATTTCTTATATTTGTATTGTTTAATATTGTTCCTGTGAAATTTTAATTGTTCAATAGATGGGCTGTATTTTGTGATATTTAAAAAATTATTATACAAATCTACTTTCAGAGGAAACAAAAATACAGACCTAATGCCTGACTTCTATCTAAATTAAACATGTGATCGATAAGAGTCATTTTTTAAATCTTTAAGTATTACTTTCAATATTAACTATAAGATTACAATTTCAAGGGTCAAGAAATACTCCAAATTCCTTTGATTAAAATAAAATGTCTCTAAGATGTTGCTAATCCATCAGCACTAATTTATTATCCAGACACTTCCACATAGTAACTATTAAAGGTTCTCAACCTTTTATCTTCCCTGATTTATCTGCTTAACACTCTGACGGGAATTTCCATACTTTCACAGGGCACATAGCAGCATACAGAACATGTTTATTGCATTATGTTATAATTATTGCATTATAAATTATAATTCCTGATGCATGGTTGTAACTGTTCATCTTTCTCATAACTGAGTTCAACATACTAGTGTTTTGAGACATTCAGATTTAGAACCTTCATTTTTTCACAGGGCAATCAGAAGGAAACAAAATGTGTCCATATGTGCCAAAGCCAATAATGGCTGGGAGAAGCTTATTGAGATTTCAGCGGCTGGCTGAATTTTATACATATTACCCATAATGTCTTTTTCTATTTATGTATACATATATTTATTTACTCATTTTTCTTTTTGGTCTGATTTTGTGGGATTCTACTTTTTGAAGAAACTATTCTGTGCGTGCACACACACTCACACACATACACCCACACACACACCAATAATGATCCTGTGATCCAATTGAAGAAATATTGACTTGGGCGCTCATTCTTTCATTATTTTAAGACAGAGTCTTGCTCTGCCACTCAGGCTGGAGTGCAATGCTGCAATCTGGGCTCAGTGCAACCTCCACCTCCAGGGTTCAAGGAATTCTCTGCCTCAGCCTCCCCAGTAGCTGGGATTACAGGCACCCGCCACCACACCCACCTAATTTTTGTATTTTTAGTAGAGACAGGGTTTTACCATCTTGGCCAGGCTGGTCTTGAACTCCTTACATCGGCCTCCCAAAGTTCTGGGATTACAAATGGGAGCCACCATGCCCAGCCGGCTCTCATTCTTTATCTGCTTATTGACCTTTCATCTTTCTTATATGTCTCATGTACTCAAATTAAAAATTTAATTAACGGGCTACGAGTAGTATCTGTAAATATGAACAAGAGTCAATACAGAAGTTACAAAGCATATGGAAATGGTGTATTTTATAAAGATTAATAATCCCACTTTGCTTAAGTCTGTCTTCAAAGTGTACTTTATTGTCCATTCTGTTTCATAGATGAATAGATGATGATCTTAGGGAAATCAAGAAACAGAGAAATACATGTATATGTATGTATTATGTACCCTATACCATGAACAATTTTAGGTGTTATTTATTCTTATAAACTTGCAAGGTAAATAGTGTTATTAAAAATTATAACTCCCATTTATAGACAAAAAATTGAGGAGCAGAGAAAGGATCTGCCATGCGCACATCCATAGTTGGCTATCTGACCACAAAGTCCATCACTCTATTATACTACACATAGGTTTTCACTTTGGCATTTCTATTTTCTCATTTTTGCCCTCTCTCTTCCCTTATGTTATGCCTCAACTATTCTCTCAAACAAATTCTTATGGTTTCTTTTTCTAGTTTTAGTGAAAATAACTTAATGCTTTAAGGAGGCATCTGAAACTCATTATCTTCGGTATCAGGCTATCAGGCATAAAATGCTGATAATGTGTTATAGTACTGTTCCACCCCACTTATTTTCACTTAAATTAGATACAGGGACTTAAAATGGAAGACAAAAACTTTGAATATTAAGGGTTAATAGCATAGTGTGTGTATGCGCATGCATGTGTATTTTTCCATTATTTCCTAAAAATCCTTTGTTGATGTAAAATCATATTCTATATATATACATTTACCTACCTTGCCAAGAGCAAAGCCAGCCCTGAAGCAGGAGGAGATAGTTTTAAATAACTGGAGAGCACAAAGATTTTTCATGACAGCACTCTTGCCTATGGATTTATTGTTCCTAGTACAGGCTTAGTCAATACATTCTTCTTCCCGCTTGACTGAGGGTAAGTAAGCTATTGTATCCCCAGGCAGCATTTCCTATACCCTTTCCAAATATCAGTAGAACAAGAGAATATTTCCTTTTAAAATATTCATGGCTAGATAAGTCAATAAAATGAAGCTTAAAATTCTCACAGGTTTCTGCTTTAAGTTGCTGCTTTGAGTAGTATTTGATGGAATCAAAGAATGTTATTAGCACAGTCAAAAAAGAAAGACATAAAAATGTAATTTTACACTAATGCCAACATTTCTTAGCTTCATTCAAGATAAGCAACAAAAATTGTGTTACCTTTCTTGATATTAGTAATCACACAGAATTGATCTCTTTATCCTGGTGCAAGTTCTAAATTTTTGTATTTGGTTGGTTCTATCCACTTTCTCCTTTTTTGGCATGTTTACATTCATTTTCATTAGCATGTTGTAATAATTGAATCTTTTCCTAATTATCACTTAGCAACTAGCTAATGCATATAGCTAGAAATCTAAAGAGGAGAACTTCTAGGAGTTTCTCAGAGACTTCTCAATCATTCTTTTCAGTTAGAGAAGGTAGGCCATTTTTCTTATTTTCTTTTTTTAATGTATGCTTAAGAATATCTAGTTCTAATGCAATGTCTTAAAGAATAGAAATGAAATCATCAAGCCTTTACTATGTGTAAATTCTGGAGTAGCCTGATTCTTCAAATTAATCATGAAGTTGTCTCTGCTTGTGTGATTTTTATCCCAACATCATAAAGAGTATCTGATGAGGATTTCTCAGGATGAGAACAATGCACAGGGTCAGGCAACTTTTGAAAACAAAAATCCTACAAAGCTAGAACAAGTGGTCTCATGAAATCCTTCTACCTCCAGGATTGTATTCTTGAATATTTTTCACTAAGTCACATGATTTTAAACAAATTCTTTAGTTTCTGGGTCCTTTAGTTTATTTAACTCTAAAAATAAGAATAGGGGTATAAGGACAGGTAATGGGAAAGATCACTGAAAACTATCAAAGGATTTACATGTAAAATGAATTTTCTGGCTTAAGCTCACACAATTAGTTATTAAATATTGTAAAATGTGATTAGCATTAAAGCAAAGTAACAAAGTTTTCTCTCGTAAATCTTTTCAAATTCAATAACTTTAAAAAAAAATGGAGTGTCAATTATACAAAGTATCACTTAGGCTATATGCAATATATATATATAAGATTGTATGTTTTTATGAGGCTGAACCACATTTGGATGATGATTCATAAAAATATAATTTTGAAATAAAGTTTTAGAATTTAAAATTTTTATTTTACAGATAGAGACTCTGACACTCTGAGAGGTTAAGTTAATGTTCTAAGGTAACAAAAATACTGATGGTACTAGACACAAGATTTCCTGAGTTCCCATCAAACATACTATCGTTATACTTTAAAGCCTCAAATTAACATTTAATAAATAATAAGTATCTTTTAGAGATTGCATTTTTTGTTTTTCAGAAACAAACATTTATTTTTAAAATATGGCGGAAAGCATTTGCATTAATCCAAATACATTTGTTCTAAGCTGAAATATATATGAATATACCCTTAAAGTAAACTTAATGGCACTTTAATTTTAAGACAAACAGATATTAACTTTTTTTATTGACTAAAGTTAGACAAAAGGGATATCCTTATAATATTAAATACTCTAGATAAAAGCTGTCCATAAACATATTAATTAGAAGTAGTATTTATTAAAATGATACTTTATCTACAAAACAGGTTGCCCTTCACAGAGAAATGTTAAACACCCTATCTACAAAAGCCAGTTATTAAAAATTGATATATACATGCATGCTTATCATCAACTGATATACTTTTACCTTCATAATATTTATATGTCACTTGATATACTTTTACCTTCACAGCGTTTATCTCTAGATCTGTCTATACAATAAAATAATATCTAGGGATTATTAAAATAATTTTAAAAAATAAGTAACTTATAAGGCAGGTTAAACTAAGAATGAGAAACAAAAAGACTATAAACATTTTTAATTTGAAAGCCATCACTTTAGAATTTGAAATGTAATGTCTTTGCCTAGATATAATATGTTTCTTTTTGTACTATTGGTAGAGACTTAAATCTCAATTTTAGGCTCTGTGTGTGTGGATACATATGTTAGACATATATGTGCATACACATGTATATGTATTCATATACATGCTATGAACATTAATAGCTTAAAGATAAAAAAGATTATTTAACCCACACAATCAAACATGTTGTCTTTTACTGGCTGGTAGCTCATTTGTGGACTAGCTTTTGTTTTGTTTTTCCTATTTTTCACATGCAGATAGTGTTTATCAACAAATAAATGATGTCCACTAAACACCACGTATAAGAGTCCTACTTAGAAGTATTTGTTACTCTATTTAGAGTTATTTTATTTACTGGCAAATAAAAAGGTGACAGTGAAATATTCAGTCTTCTCTTTAGTAATAATTCAAGCTTAAGATGCTCTATTATATATTCAAATTTCAATAATATATAGAGCAATCTATGTGTGAGAATGTAAAAAATATGAAGGGCATGGTTTGTGTATTGGGGAATAGAGAACAAATAATATAGAAAATTGAATTGCAAATTTTATAAACCATATTTTGGCGTGTAGATTTTATTCAGTATTCTAAATGATGGGTGTTGGCAACAAGCAAACAATTTAACATAATACAGATAAAGCCCTTCAGTGTTCATATCATTTCAGTGTGGACCAGGTTGAAAATATCTTCAGTTATGCTAGTTTATGCAAACTGTTTACCAGATAAAAAGTGAATTTGTAACAATGGTTTATTCATCCAACTACTGCTTTTTAAGCTACCAGGTGGCACAGCTGTTGCTGTAAGTAAAAAGATTTCTAACAGTCCACCTGGAATTAGGACAGCTGGTTCCTGTGAGCTGATCTGAATAATGTACTGTGAATACTCCGGTACAGCTACTGACAGAACAAACAGTACATGACTGTCCCATCAGCCCAGAGCAAACACTAGTTACATTTCACAGAAACAGGCTGGTATTTACAACTGATCTAGGCCAAAAAGAATATCAGATTGAAGGCAACACCCCAAGAGAAAATAGCTCTCCCCGAGAGTGACTTGTTGACCGTAGTCTAAGCAGCTTTCACCACTATTGTAAAGCCCTCAAATCTGATTTTGCTGCATATAAAAAGGAAGAAGAAAATATACAACTCATTCCTGCATCTATTTGTGAACCATTTTGACATTTTCTAACATAAAAAAAAGACCAATACTTCTTAGTTTCCCATTTACACGGTTGCTGCCAAAATCTGATCTCAATGTTTTCCAACTAAGGTTGATTTTGCAATTTCAGGCCCATGATTCTTTGGTCCCAACAGATTCCTGGGTCCATTTATTTCTGCCCTGGTTCTGTGGAAAATAGGACTATATTGTCCTCCCATTCCAGGTGTACAGTTCTGGATCACCGACTCACACTCCAAAAACATACTCAATTATCTCTACTTGTATTTTCTGCCCAGCAATGTGGCTTTAGCTAGGCCAGAGGGCATCTATTTAGTCTGATGAATTCATTCGCAAAACCTTCTCAAATTGGTGTTAGTGGATTATGATGGAATTACTTCAGGTAACACTGAATTACTGAATACCATGTCTAGTCATATAACTAAGAACTGCCCTGCTAATCTCCACTGATACATTTCATAGCATTTCAAACATCACATTTCTTAAAGTGAAATGGCCATCTTCTCTCCCTGACTTGTTTGTCTTTCCTGGCTTGGTAAATAATATCAATAACTTATCCAGCTGTACAAGTTAAATATCTTAGTGTTATCTTTGATGTCTCTTCTATCTCACTCCTTACATCTAAGTATCCAAGGTCTACCCTTTCAAACATCTTAATACCCTCAGAATCCAACCATTCTCTCCATCCTCATGGCTGTTATTTCCGTTGTGGTTAAAGTGGCAAAAAATATATCACTCCAACTGGGATACTTTGAGAGTAAAAGAAAGCGCTACTAATAATCATGCTAGGATATCAGAAATAAACTAGGACACACTAAGGAAAACAGGCATTCATGAAAATCTTAGTTATGGTACCATTTCTTAACTAGAGTCCTGTAACAACCTTCCAACTGCTCTCCTTGATACTATTCTTTCCCTTCATTCCAATCTAATATTCATACTTCATCTCTCTGCTTAAAAAACTGCAATACCGCTGGGTGCGGTGACTCACACCTGTAACCCAGCACTTTGGGAGGGGCCGAGGCAGGAGGATCACAACGTTGGGAGTTCGAGACCAGCCTGGCAAACCACCCCCCGAGATGGTAAAACCCCATCTCTACTAAAAATACAAGTTAGCCAGGCATGGTGGCATATGCCTGTAATCCCAGCTACGTGGGAGGTTGAGGCAGGAGAATTGCTTGAACTGTGGAGGCGGAGATTGCAGTGAGCCGAGATCCTGCCACTGCACTCCAGCCTGGCCAACAGAGTAAGATATTTCTGTCTCAGATAAAACAAAACAAAAACTGCAAGACCTACCATTGCCCTCAGGCTAAGTGAAGTCGATTATCTGTGGCATTGGAGGCTTTTGGTAACTATGATCCTTGCCAATTTCACCAGCCTCACCTCTTTGCTCTTTCCTCATAAGCCTTCAGTCAAATAAATCTCAGATTTCCTTGATGAGCCCTTTCTTCTCTCACCTACAGGCCTCTGCCCAAGTTCTGATTACTTCCTAATGCTCTTTCTGGCTTCTTTGCCTTGATTACATGGTGATCTTATGAAAAATTATCCTACCTTGATTATATTTAATTATTGATTCAACAGGTATTTATCAAAGAACCCATTATATGCCCCATATGAATAATTTAACAACTGTATTCTGTTTATTTCATTAGTATAGACTATGAGTCTATTTGGAAGAGGATTCACTCTAATTTACTGTTAAATTTTTCATACCTAGCACAGTGCCAAGGGCACAGACATGGTGAATGTTCAGTAAAGATACACTGAATCAAAGGATAGATTAAAATATGTCTTAAATCTCAGTGACTCCATTAAGACAGTTGGATAAGTTTTAAATAATGTATTGTTTTAGCATTCCTGATATTATATATGATGCACATCTTATTCTGCAGAAGGCTTGGGTGGAATTGAACTCAGATGCAATTATCTGAATATTATATCTCGCACACTCTTCCTGTCAATATCAGTTACTATTTCTGAAGGCATTGTTGGAAATCTTAATTCTAATGGCAAAGTTTTAAAAAAGTATTCTTACATATGGTGAATGATTCTGAATGTAATGAACATTTTACATTCAGCTATAAAACTTTAAGATTCTATTACTAGTATGACAACATTCCCCTAAGACACACCTATGTATTTCGTATTGCTTTGGAGGCCTAGAGAACCAGAGTTTAGCTGTCTCCCTGAAAAATATAAATTGTTAACTAAGAACAATAAGAATGACAGACCTTGTAGATTAAACAACTATAGGTAGATGTAAAATGTATCTTTTCTCTACAAGTGGTACACACCACCTAACGGCATTTCCAAACTGCAGTGCACAGAACAAACACATTTTTAAATTTTAAAAAATATTTTGAGGATAGTCATGGCTGAATGCTATATAAAATCAAACTTCTAAGTCAATAAAATTCTAAATCAAAACTACACAGTGTATGTCTCTGAGAAGGGAAGTAGCTGCTGGAGAAGAGCTCTTGATTAGAGAAAAGGACTGTCACCCAACAGCGCCGCTGCCATAAAACGGTATTCTCTAAGCTTAGTGTTCTCATCTGTAAAATGGGAATAACAGTGCCTGTGTTGTGCGCTTTCTGAGCTTTATTAGCTCATGTGTATCTGAAATATCTTTGAATAGAATAACATAATAGACAAATGTTCAATAGGCTTTTTACTCCAGTGACATAAAGAGAATACAGCTGAGTGCTGAATTTTTCCAAGTATCCCGCATACAAAATCAACTAAATGCTGCCATCCAAATAAGCATACACTTCTTGTATACCACAACGAAAGTATTTGCACAATGACATGATTATCTGTGTGAGGATAGAAGTTATTTTGCAAATTTTGTATCAAAATTTTATTTGAAGTAAAATAAGCCAGGCACAGAAAGACAAACTTTGCATGTTCTCACATATCTGTGGGAGCTAAAAATTAACACACTTGACATGAATGGAGACAGAGAGTAGAAGGATGGTTACCAGAGGCTGGGGATGGTAGTCCATGGGAGAATAGGGGGAAGCGGGGATGCTTAATGGGTAAATAAAAAAAAAAATAGAGTAAATAAGATCTAGTATTTGATAACACAGAGTGACTATAGTCAATAGTAATTTAATTGTATATTTTAGAATAAATAAAAGCATATAACTGGAATGCTTGTAACACAAAGGATAAATGCTTGAGATGATGGAAACCCTATTTATCCTGATGCAATTATTAGACATTGTACACTGTACAATGATATAAAAATATCTCATATACACCCAAAATATATACCAACTATATACCAACTATTATTAGACATTGTATGCTGTACAATGATATCAAAATATTTCATATACACCCAAAATATATACCAACTATGCACCCACAAAGATTAAAAATTCTAAATATAAAAAATGAAAAAAATTTTATTTGAAACAATCAAAATAATTGCTGTTATTGACATAACTGAAATTGTGAGAAATAATGTACAAGTTTCATTTAAATGTCAATTAATACATTTAAAATTATTTTAAAGCATTTCTTCGAAAATTAAAAATGCTACATTTTTTTTTCAGTGTAGCAGTAAATCAAATACAGATTCCTTAGAATTCTCACCACTTCATCACAGAAAGGTATACATGAAATATCCAGTAGTAATATCCTTAACCAAGTAAAGTAAATTAACTGAACAACTTAACAGTAGGGATTATGATAAATTGAAATAAAATCTTCATTATTTTTGTTTACTTCAGATGATGAGGTGAGAAAGTCAATGGAACACAAACATTAGAAATTCACACTTTTTATAGAGTATGAGTTGGCCTTGATTTTTTAAAATTACTTCTACTGAACACTTGAAAGCATCCAGAGTCTTAATAAGATATATTTCAGAATTCATGATGAGGCATTGTCAACAGGCCAAGGAGAAGTCCTCTGTGCTGAATGAGCGCTTCAGATGAATTTTTCCTTCCCTGTGATTGTTGGTCTTTTTAGAGAAAGTTGACACACTAAGAGAGGCATGTAGTCATGTAGGAAACATTTGAACTCTCATGCCCTGTTTGGTGGAGACATCATTCTTATATGTCATCTCTTTAATAAATTGAGATCTGAAGGCTTTTGTAGATTTTGAAAAAAAACAAACATGTTTAAGAAAGATGCACTTTGGAAATAAAGTAGCCAGGTTACAGAAAAGTGCTTAGATTTGCAACCTTAAAGTAATTTAAGTGATAAGGATATGGAAAACATAAAATAGATTAAACTTTTTCACATATCCTATACCCTAGCTTTTAGTTTTTCTACTAATAAATACCAACAAAAAAGCACTAGAAAGATAAGAAAAACCTCCTTTACATTTTCTAGGCCACTTTGTTATTTATTATATTACTAGCACAATTATTATTTATTCTATCTAAAGAAAAATATTAAGCCAGCATGCAGCTGTGTTCCAATGAAAGAATATTAATACATGGTCTTATGAATATATTCACAAAGAAGAGAATGCTTATCTTTTATTGTCATGGCTCTTAAATATTAGCCACCTCAAGCTCTCTTAGGAACCACCACTGTTTTCATCATGTATAAATACATCCAAGACTTTTAGATACCCTGTCTAGTTCATCAGTGTTGTCTTTTAGGGTAACGAGCTCTTTAAGTAGATAACCAATCAGTTACATTAGTATCCTGTCTCTTATTTCTCCTAAATTTTCTTATTCAAGTAGTAAAAATTACCTAGTAGCTTCCATTTTGGTGAAGAAAATTTAGATCTAGTTATCCTTCCAAAAAACAATGAAAAGAGAACATTTTGATTATTCTTAGGACTGATCTCTTAAATTCTTACTGAAAAGTGACCAAAAGCTCAAGTGAAAGTAATTAAAAGTAATATTAACACCCTGGCAGCAATTCTAGAATTTTTATTCGGTTCATTGCCATATGAAGGCATATTGAAGGTAAATTATGCAGGAAGAGAATATATTTTCAAGAGAATTTGACACAAGCCCAGCCTGTGAATTATTTGCTTTGAAATGCCTTCATATTTTCCTGCTTGGAAATTCCGGTCAAGGGAAGAGCAAAAACAAGTAGCAAGCTCATACTAAGCATATAGACAGGTGAACATTCATAAAACGTTTATCAGCCTCCAATAAAATTTTAAAATGTGCTAGACTGTCCTCCCCTAGAAAAGAGAAGGTACAATAAAGAGTTCTTTGTTATTATATTTGTTATTATATTAAACTCCCAGAGTCCACCCCATCCATCTTGATGTTCTAAATACCAGAAGTCTCTAAAACAGTTTTCATTAACATGCTATTTGAAACTAGCAGTTAATTCCTGACAGCCATTCCTCCTATATATTTTCTAATCTCCTCAACCCAAAAGTGGATTTACCTTGAAGCAAGGAAGTTTAAGCTTCAGACTCTTCAGTTATAGGCCTAGTAAAGAACCCAAGTCATAGATTCACATGATTGGGGAATTTTCTAAAATTTGTAAAAGTAAAATTTTTATTTTTGTGTTTAAATTTTTATTTTCTCAAAGATGCTACACCCTTACTCTCAATTATAAGTGTCTGGCTCCACAAAACCTGGAACTGCTCCTATTCAACCCTCACTGTTTCTGAAAATGTTCCCTACAGTTTATTATTTATCAAAAATCTGGCTTTCATGAGAAGCCACCCTGCACATCCTTTCTTGCTTTCTTGGAATAGTTTATCTAATGGAGAATGTCTATTCCTTGATTCATCTCAGGCCTCAGAGCCAAGGTTAACATGCTGTAAGGTTCTAGATACTAGCTCTTCAAATTTCACTCAAGCCCCTCTTCTTCTGAAGACTCATGCTAAACAATTATACCACAGGTCCTTATCTTTGTGACTGTTATCTACAGTCTTTGGAGACACTGTCCAACACTCAGGAGTGTTCATGCTCATTGGTATCACTGAGATTGCTATCTTGCTTGGCTCAGTCCCAACACCTTTCACCATCGACACTACTAAATACCTTAGCATTATAATTCCGTAGCCTCTTTCTGCCTATGATCTCATCTCCACTGCACTTTAACTACCATATAGTTACATTTTGACATTACTCTGAAAAGCTCTTGTTACCAATTCTTTAAAAACCCCTTTCTCTGACCATAACGTCATATTCTTTCTGGGCATTGATTTCCTTTCTCTTACTCAATCAGCTCTTTTGTCTTTTACTATTTCTGCTTTTACTATTAATTTACTATTAATCCTTTGGCATTTTATTTTTCCACCATGGTCTTTGAAGTAAGCGAGGTACGGTTTTGAACATTTTGGCACTTATCAAAGCTATATTACAAGCTTCTCAATCTCTCTGAGACACAGTTTCCTTACCCTAAAATGAAGAAAGAATGCTCTTTCCTTTTCATTAGTATTACATTTTATGGGAATGTATTTCAAGAACCTAGCATATTCAGTTGATAGTAGATATACAATGTTAGTATTTACATAGTTATATAAGTATTTAATATGTTAGTAGATATACAAGGTTAGTATTTACATAATTATAATTATATAATCAGGTACATAGATAAGAGAAAAATACATTACTTATACCTCATTATCCTTATATCACTGATCCTGAAGGTAACTTTTAGTTCCTTCAGCTTCAGCATTATTTTTGCAACTGCCCTACCAGAGCTCAACTCTTGATTTATCTTTTTTGCTCCCTCTCCTTTGCTGCCAGTTTCCATCAGTGCTACTGAACAGTCACGCATTTGAGCAGAATGGCACCTCACAAAAGCCATGTTTTCCATGCCTTTGGTGATCCTTAGATTTACTAGCCCCTCATTTATCTTTGTATGCCTTACCTTGGCATTTTTCTTAAGCCTTAGCCAGTCTCTAAGCTTCCTAACACAGCCCTGCTCTCTTCCCTGTCAACAGCCTGCTCTCTATATAATAGAATAGAATCTAAATGTCCATAGGTTGGAAGTACCTTAGTGTCCCTCAATTTATTCTCTAAATTATAATAAAATAGAAAATTTGCTACTTACTACAACTGGACTGAATTGCCTCTTGACAGACAACTTTATTAAAACATTTTTAAAAATCTTGGTTAAGTGCCTGTGTAGAGTTTATGAGTCAACCAAGAGCTGAGTACCAAAGCTTCAGATGAGAAGGAAAATTATATGACAAAATAGGGAAAGGAAGTTTTAGAATCCCAGATCAATCTGAGAGGAAATAGCTGAAAAAGAGAAGAGGATTAAACAGTAGGCAGCTGTACTTTCTATGAAGTGACCCCTTAACCTAGTCCACTAGTTCTGTTTTCAATCTAATCTACCACATTCACCAAATCTGGGTATGAGTTCTTTTGTTGTTGGAGAAATGAGAGAAGACACAGAGTTGTGGAAATCAAGGAAGGGGCAAGGATCAATAAAATGTGGAAATTAGGAAACTGGAACTTTATTATGTTTTTTATTTTACTTTAGGTTCTAGGGTACATGTGCAGGTCATGCAGGGTTGTTGCATAGGTGCATACATAACCAGATGGTTTGCTGCCTCTATTCCCCCTTTGACTATATCCGGCATTTCTCCCCATGTTATCCCTCCCCACCCCCTGCTGTCTCTCCCCTAGCCCCGCCCCCAGCTGCCCCCAGTGTGTGATGCTCCTCTCCCTGTGTCCATGTGTTCTCATTGTTCAACACCCGCCTATGAGTGAGAACATGCAGTGTTTGGTTTTCTGTTCTTGTGTCAGTTTGCTGAGAATGATGGTTTCCAGATTCAACCAAGTCCCTACAAAGGACACGAACTCATCATTTTTTATGGCTGCATAGTATTCCATGGTGTATATGTGCTACATTTTCTTTGTCAAGTCTATCATTGATGGGCATCTGGGTTGGTTCCGGATCTTTGCTATTGTACACAGGGCTGCAATGAACATACATATGCATGTGTCTTTCTAGTAGAATGATTTATAGTTCTTTGGGTATATACCCAGTAATGGGATTGCTGGGTCAAATAAATTTATATTTCTAGATCCTTGAGAAATTGCCACACTGTCTTCCAAAATGGTTGAACTAATTTACACTCCCACCAACTGTGTAAGAGTCTTCCTATTTCTCCACGTCCTCTCCAGCATCTGTTGTCTCCAGATTTTTTAACGTTTGCTATTCTAACTGGTGTGAGATGGTTTCTCAATGTGGTTTTGATTTGCATTACTCTAATGACCAGTGATGATGAGTATTTTTTCATATGTTTGTTGGGCTCATATATGTCTTCTTTTGAAAAGTGTCTGTTCATATCCTTCCCCCACTTTTGAATGAGGTTGTTTTTTTCTTGTATATCTGTGTTAGTTCTTTGTAGATTCTGGATATTAGCCCTTTGTCAGATGGGTAGACAGCAAAAATTTTTTCCCATTCTGTTGGTTGCTGGTTCACTCTTATAATGGTTTCTTTTGCTGTACAGAAGCTCTGAATGTTAATTAGATCCCATTTGTCTATCTTGGCTTTTTTTGCCCTTGCTTTTTGTGCTTTAGTCATGAACTCTTTGCCTATGTCTATGTCTTGAATGGTTTTGCCTACATTTTCTTCTAGTGTTTTATGGTGTTAGATTTTATGTTTAAATCTTTAATCCTTCTGGAGTTAATTTTAGTGTAAGGTGACGGGAAGGGGTCCCGTGTCTGCTTTCTACACATTGCTAGCCAGTTTTCTCAACACCATTTATTAAACATGGAGTCCTTTCCCCATTGCTTGTTTTTGTCAGGTTTGTCAAAGATCAGATGGTTATAGATATGTGCTATTGTTTCTGAGGCCTCTGTTCTGTTCCATTGGTCTATGTCTCTGTTTTGGTACCAGTACCATGCTGTTTGATTACTGTAGCCTTGTAGTATAGTTTGAAATCTGGCAGTGTGATGCCTCCAGCTTTGTTCTTTTTGCTTAGGACTGTTTTGGCTATGTGGGCTTTCTTGTGATTCTATATGAAGTTTAAAGTGTTTTTTTCCAGTTCTGTGAAGGTCATTGGTAGCTTGATGGGGATAGCGTTGAATCTATAAATTACTTTGGGCAGTATGGCCATTTTCACAATATCGATTCTTCCTAACCATGAGCATGGAATGTTTTTCCATCTTTTTGTGTC
>CAUYQU010041950.1:0-23846 GCA_963574635.1 Cheracebus regulus
AAGTAAATCACTCCCCAGCAATTGCATAGCATTTCACAGGTTTAAATAAAATATTGTTTGGCTGCTTATTTGTTATTTTCATCCCCTATTCCTTCCTGTCTCCATTGTTAAACACAATTATTGGCATAAAAGAGGTTTTTAATATGCATTTTTAGACTGTATTCTAGCCTGGACAATAAAACAAGAATCCCATTCTCTCTCCTTCTTTCTCTTCCTCTTTCTATCTTGCATTCTTTTTTTCTTTCTTTTGCTGTTTCTTTCTTTCTCCTTTTCTCTCTTTTTCTAAAATCTCTTCCTCTTTCTTTCTCTTTCATTCTTTTTTTCTTTCTTCTGCAGTTTCTTTCTTTCTCCTTTTCTCTCTTTTTCTAAAATCTCTTCCTCTTTCTTTCTTTCATTCTTTTTATAAAAAATAAAAAAAAGAAAGTTTCTATAATTATATTATTTTATTGATAAAAGAAATATAAATGAGTCATTTGTCAACTCTCTATTCAACAAGAACTACTGTTGACTTACCCATCACCTACTTACCCACCAGTGTTTGTTTCTGGACTTTCCGCAGCACTGTCCAACACAGTAGTCATTAGCCACATGTGTCTATTTAAATTTTAACTAATTCAAATTAAACAAAATTTAATATTCAGTTCTTCAGTCCCCTGTGCCACATTTCAAGTGCTCAATAGTCACATATAGGCAGTGGCTACTGTATCAGACAGCACAGATACAGAACATTTTCATCACAGAAATTTCTGTTATATAGTGCTATTCTTGATCATTGGGAAAAAATTTTTTAATATTAGAAAAATGAATCTTTCTGTTTCCTCCCTAGATGCTCTCCTCCTCCCTCCCTTCATTTCTATCACTGCTTCTTCTTCTTACATGGGATTCAGAATTCCTGGACGAGATTGGACATGGTTCTCCAGGTTTTGTGGGTGTGAATAAACTTCTGAACTCTATAGCAATGACCCCAAACTTGTTATATTGTGTAGCCCACCGGTAAGAAAGTTAGAGCCACAATCAAAGAAAATTTTTAAAGGATAACCTAAATAGGAAATAAACATTTAATATATGTTTTTGTGAATTGATTAATACTTCTGTTTATTATAATGAATCATTCTCATTAAGATAGAATTAAAATATGTTTATTATTTGGATTTTGAATTCAACATAATTCAGTCTACTTTAATTTAAAAAAAATTGGCAACATTTTGCAATAAAATAATTTGAAGGTGTATTCTTTGAAGACTTGCTTTTGATTGCTGTCATAGCTAAAAAATATTTCTCACAAAAAGTAAATATAGTAAGGACATCACTACATTACTGAATGTGCTGCCCTAAATTGTGAAACTCATTTTTCCATCTCTTTCACCACCTATTATGCAAAGATTCTTGTTGACACTTGGCAAGTAAATGACGATGTTCCCTGATGTTCCTGCAGACTAATCATAGGGTGATGTGTTTTTAAATATTTAACAGTGTTTCTGTCCAAACCTACTGAAATGCTCCATTTGGAACCTTTTAAAACAGTGCAATAATTCTGTTCCCAGGTTTCCTGTCCCCATTGTTTTATTGTGGTAAAAACACATAACAAAATTGACCATCTTAACCATTTTTAAATGTACAGTGCAGTAGTGTTAAGTATAGTCGCATTATTGTGAGACAGATCTCAAGATTTTCATCGTGCAGACATGAAACTCTATACCCGTTAAACAACTCCCCCTTTTCCCCCACCCCTTTCTCTAACTTCTGGCAACTCCATTCTACTTTATGTTCTATAAATGTGATGGCTCTAGATACTTAATATAGGTGCACTCACACAGGATTTGTCTTTCTGTGACTGTCTTCTTTCACTTAGCATTATGTCTTCAAGGTTCATCCATGTTGTAGCATACGACAGGATTTTCTTCCTTTTAAAGGATGAATGATATTTCGTTGTGTGTGTGTATATATGTGTATGTTTTATATATGTATGTGTGTGTGTGTGTGTATATATATATATATATATGGCATTTGTTCGTTCATCCATCAAGAACATTTGAGTTGCTTCTACCTCTTGGCTATTATGAATAGGCTACTATAAGCATGGGTGTGCAAATATTTCTTTGAGACTCTGCTTTCAATTCTTTTGGCTATATACTCAAATGTGGGATTACCGAATCATATGATATCTCTATTTTTAATTTTTGGGAAGCCTCCATCCTATTTTTCATAGCAGTTGCACAATTTTACAATCCTAGCAACAATGCACAAAGGGTCTAGTTTCTCCACATCCTTGCCATTCCTTGTTATTTTCCAGTTTTTTGATAGTAGTATCTAATGGGTATGAGGTGACATCTCATTGTTTTGATTTGCAGTTCTCTGATGATTAGTGACGAGCATCTTTTCATATGCTTGTTGAACATCTGTATATCTTCTTTGGATAAATATCTATTTAAGTCTTTTGCCCACTTTTTTTTTTTTTGAGACGTCTTGCTCTGCCACCAGGCTGGAGTGCAGTGGTGCAATCTCAGCACACTGCAACCTCCACCTCCTGGGTTCAAGCAATTCTTCTGCCTCAGCCTCCCGAGTAGCTGGGACCACAGGTGTGTGACACCACACCAGCTAATTTTTTTTTAACTTTTATTTTTAATAGAGACAAGTTTTCACCATGTTGGCCAGGCTGGTCTCAAACACCTAACCTCATGATCTACCCACCTTAGCCTCCCAAAGTGCTGAGATTACAGGTATGAGCAACACACCCAGCCTGTTTTTTGTTTTTTGAAACAAGGTCTCACTCTGTCTCCGAGGCTAGACTGCAGTGGCTTGATCTGCCCTCCCAAGCAGCTAAGACTACAGGTGCACACCACCACACCCAGCTTATATATATATATTATTAATAGGATTTTGCCATGTTGCCCAGGCTGGTCTTAAACTCCTGGGCTCAAGTGATCCTCCTGCCTTAGCCTCCAGAACAGCTTGGTGTATGGGTGCATACCACCATTCTCAGCTAATTTTTTTTTTAGTGATGAGGGTCTCCTATGTTGCCCAGGCTGGTCTTGAACTTCTGGCTTCAAGCAATCCTCTTTCCTTGGCCTCCCAAAGTGCTGGGATTACAGGCCTGAGCCACTGTGCCCAGCTTGGATTGTGCTCTTTGATGTGCAAAAGTTCTAAAGTTTGATGTAGTCTCATTTGTCTAGTTTTGCTTATGTCATCTGTGCTTTTGGTGTCATCTATTGTTGTCATTGCCAACAATGTCATGAAGTTTTCCCCTATATTTTTCCCTGAAAGTTTTATAATTTGAGGTCTTACTTTTAGGTCTTTAATGCATCTTGAGTCAATTTTTTCATGTGGTATAGGACAAGGGTCCAAATTCATTCTTTTGCATCCGATTTTCCCAGTATCATTTGTTTTTGTTTTTGTTTTTATAAAGATGGGGTTTCACCATGTTGGCCAGGCTGGTCTTGAACTCTTGACCTCAGGTGATCCACCCACCTCAACCTCCCAAAGTGCTAGGATTACAGGCGTGAGCCACCGCGCCTGGCCCCAGTATCATTTGTTAAAGAAACTGTCCTTTCTCCATTGAATGATCTTGGCACCCTTGTTGAACATCATTTGACCATAGACGGGGACTCTCTATTCAGTTCCATTGATCTATTTGTCTATCTTTATGCCAGTACCACACTATTTTGCTTACTGTAGTTTTATAATGTTTTGAAATCAAGAACTACTAGTCCTCTGTGTTCTTCTTTCTCAAAACTGTTTTGGCTATTCAGGGTGCCTTGAGATCCCATATAAATTTTAGGATAAATTTTTCTATTTTACAAAAAATGCCATGGTATTTTAACAGAGATTGCTTTTAATCTATAGATCACTTTGGGTAATGGTAACATCTTTATAATATTAAGTATCCAATCCATGAACACAGGATGCCTTTTTATTTATTTCTCCTTTAATTTTTTTCAACAATGGTTTTGAAGTTTTCAGTGTACAAGTCTTTTACCTCATTGGTTAGGTTTATTCCTAAGTATTTTATTCTTCTTAATGCTATTATAAATAAAATTGCCTTTTTTACTTGAGACAGTTTCGCTCTGTTGCCCAGGTTGGAGTGCAGTGGTGCAGTTTTCGCTCACTGCAACCTCCATCTCCCAGGTTCAAGTGATTCTCCTGCCTCAGCCTCCTGAGTAGCTGGGATTACAGGCACCCTCCACCACACCCGGCTAATTTTTGTGTTTTTAGTAGAGACAGGATTTCACCATGTTGGCTAGGCTGGACTCAAACTCCTGACCTTGTGATCTGCCCACCTTGACCTCCCAAAGTACTGGGATTACAGGTGTGAGCCACTGCGCCCAGCCATTAAATTGCTTTCTTAATTTCCTTTTCAAATGATTCATTGTTTTTCCCGGTTTTTTTTTTAATATGGCAGGAGCATAGTGGGCAAATTATCCACTTACATTTCTTTTATCATTTATAAACTCATAAATATAGGGAGATAATGGTGTAATTATCTGCCATATAGCCAATACCTGGATTTATTATTCTTTATGCTTTACTAGATTTGCTTCATCTAATTTTTACCTCAGTATTTAATATTAAGTATCTAATATTTGCCTAAGTATTAATAATAAGCTACAACGACATTTCACCTCATCATATTTTCATATGCATCTCTCAAAAAGAAGAATATTTTCTTACATAAGCACTATCTTAGCTTATTCAGACTGCTATGACAAAATACCAGTGGCTGGGCACAGTTGCTCATACCTGTAATCACAGTACTTCAAAAGGCTGAGGTGGGAGGATTGTTGGAGCCCAGAAGGTGGAGGCTGCAGTGAGCCATATTTGCACCACTGCACACCAGCTGGGGCAACAGAATGAGACCCTATCTCAAAAAAAAAAAAATACCATAAACTGGGTAGCTTATAAACAATGAAACTTATTTCTCACAGTTCTGAAGGCTGGGAGATGCACAATGCGCCATCGTGCTGAGGACCCTCTTCTGGGTTGCAGAATGACAACTCCTTGTTTTTTCCTCACGTGGTGGAAAAGCCAAGGAGTTCTCTGGGGTCTCTTTTATGAGAGCACTGATTCCATTCATTAGGGCAAGCCCTTACGACACAATCATTTGCTAGAGGCCCCACCTCCCAGTGAATTCTGGGGGTGACACAAACATTCAGACCATAACAGCAGCTATATCATTATCATACCTAACAAAATGAACAATCATTCTTTTATATTACCTAGTACCCAATCAGTGTTCTACTTTCCCCAGTTGTTGCCAAAATGTTTTGCAGTTGGTCCATTTGTGCCAAGATCCATGAGAGCACTACACATTTCATCCTGTTCAGCATTGGTGCACTAAATTTAGCAACATGTCTGGACAAGTCTGCATTAGCCTGGGGAAGCAGAGAGGACGTAGACGGCTGTGTTCCTGCCTGAGGGTCTGGGACCTTAACAACGTGGCATATCATCAACTCTGGGAGTAATGAGGTGCTCCTGGCCCCAGTGCAGAAGTCTGGAGCTGGAAACACAATTCGGCTTCCAGAAGACCTGACGGAATTCTCACCCGATCAGATGTTACCATCTGACACTGTGTGGCTCTGGGAGTAACTGTAGTGGACAGGTTTACACCTCTACGTGGTCCAGTTAGTATTCCTAATCTCTTTGCAGTGAATTCTGACTATGCCAACTTCCTTCCCCATTCATGATATAAGTGAACGTTACTAACTTGCCCATAAGTGTTTGCTTCTGGACTTTCTGCCAATCTGAGCCCTTTGTGTCTTTTGTCAGTTCTATTGATAGTCACTTGTCTTCCTGGAATAGTTTCCCAAATTTGAAACATTTGCCATCTTGTCGTAAAGGAAAACTATGTAACTCATCTTGAAAGAACCTGGCCACAAATAATCAGTGAACTTCCTGTGCAGGTAAAAGATTTTCATCGCCATCCTTATAAAATGCCCCTATAAAGCAAGCTACATTAATGGAGCATCTCTGTCTTTTATTTTATTTCGTTTTATTTGAATTTTTTTAACTTAAATCTTTTTTAGTTTTATGGGGGAAGGGGTGCGGAGCTTCCATCCCCTCCCTGGGTGAGCCACTTCCAGGAATCTCCACGTTCAGATATCTGGAAGCTCAGCATCTCTGGCTTTGACCCCTTTGCTGTAACACCTGGCCTATGAAACAATGGTGGATATGTTCTTTATGGGAAATTCAATATGCTCACTGCAAAGTCCTTTCTGCTCCCCTCCCACATCAAAGCAGACGACTCTTGGTAGTGTTTTTGCATTTCACTTTTCATCAAACACTGTTTTTCTTTTTTTCTTTTTTTTGTTTTTTTCTAACCACTAGATGATGTGGAACATCAAACACTTTTTTCTTCATAAGTCTTTATTATTGAGACTATATCTTATCTAGTTCATCTTTCCTTTCATGGCTTATTAAGAAGTAGTTCTTTCAATTTATGACTGACACAGTCTAACAAGCACTATGAGCTAGGATGTGTTACAAGCATCTGTACTTTTATCAACCTGTATTGCAAATTTCCCAGCAGTGTAATTTGTTTTAATATTTTCCAAATCTTCGGCAATATTTTCTATGTTTCTTCCATTTTTGACCAGCAGGGACTGCACTTTCCTCTTGCCACTATATTGCCTCCAGATATTCTTTCCATTGTTTTTATTCCAGCAGAATGAGACTTTTATGTCTCATATGTGCTTTTCATCTTTTACTCTTACATAAGGAATCTCAAAAGAGGCTTTCTAAGTATTTATCATTAAGTCCAATAGAATTTTGTAACGGTCTGAACAAGGTTTATCATAACTTTTAAAATAAAGCAATAAAAAACAGGAGCTTTTTCATCCTTGGGATGCTTTTTTTTTTCTTTTTCTTTTTTTCTTTCTTTTTTTTTTTTAAATGGAGTCTCACTCTGTCACCCAGGCTGGAGTGCAGTGATGTAATCTCAGCTCACTTCAACCTCTGCCTCCCAGGTTCAAGTTACCCTTGTGCCTCAGCTTCCTAAGTAGCTGGGACTACTAGTGTGCACTACCACATCTGGCTAACTTTTTTTAGTAGAGATGGGGTTTTGCCTTGTTGGCCAGGCTGGTCTCAAACTCTGGCCTCAAGTGATCTGCCCACCTTGGCCTCCCAAAGTGCTGGGATTATAGGCATGAGCCACTGTATCCGGTCTAGGATGCTTTTGTTTTTTTTGTTTTTTTGTTTTTTTTTTAAGAAAAAAGGTCCTATTAATCATGTTAACTTTATGTTGAATTGAACTGTATTGAATTTCTAATTTTATATCAAAATATAGCTAAATATTGTCAACTGCACATGATTCAGCCTAATACTATTTGATTTCTTGATTTCTTAATACATACACACCTAAGGCAAGGTTTAAAACTAGTAAGAGTGGCTTTAGAGCCATAATCCAGAAAGAATTCTTAATTCTTAATCGTTTTGAATTTTTTTTAACCAATTGTTGGTCAGTACTGATTAGACCAGCATTGTTTTTAATCTTATGTTTACTAATACCAGGGATAGAAACTCTCAGTTGCCCCATGTTCTTGTAGAGTCGTTTGACTCGCCTCATTAGTCTCTTCAATCTGTGAGTTCTTTGCAGCACTTTTTAAAGTCACTTGTTCATTTGGAGAGTATAACTCATAAATCTACTTGGCAGGCACATTTAAATCACAGAAAGGGTATGAGGATGCCAGAAGCAGCACCCCTCTTCTTGGGGAGCACCCTCTCTTTCCTTGGGATCCCACACTCCATGGGAGCCTCATAACCTGTAACCCAGCAAGGATGTCAATGTCTGTTGATACATGCAATATTAACAAAGCTTTAAATACAAATTAAAGAGCCCTAGCTATTACATTTTATTTCTGCCCTCCATCATGGGCACTTCCTTTTAGGAGGTCACTGTTCTAGGTTGGGCATAGTGGCTCAAGCCTGTAATCCCAGCACTTTGAGAGGCCAAGGTGGGTGGATCACTTGAACTCAGGAGTTCGAGACCAGCCTAGGCAACATAGCGAAACCCTGTCTCTTCCTAAAATACAAAAATTAGCTGGGCATGGTGGTATGCACCTGTGGTCCCAGCTACTCAGGAGGCTGAGGTGGGAGGATCACTTGAGCCCAGGAGGCGGAGGCTGCAGTGAGCTGAGATCACACCACTGCACTCCAGCCCAGGTGACAGAGGGAGACCCCTTCTCAAAAGAAAAAAAAGAGAGAGAGAGACAGAGGTTGAATCACTGTTCATTATGACTGTGGGCGTGTCCTCTACAATAGGCTGCCATCACTCTCCAGCCCCACCAGCAACTCATCAGACCCAGCCTGTGGTTGATGCTCAGCCTCTCTTGAAAGTCACGTTCACAAGAAGCCACCTTCACTGTCTATTCTTCCCTAATCTGCCCTTACCCTACATTCTGTATTCTTAACCTAACACACTACACTCCTGTGGAGTCTCAGGTGCAGCACGTGCACACATTGCATTAGTAAGAACTGGCCTTCAGTCTGACAAGGGAGGAAACTAATTTCTAAACTGGAAAGCACCACACAGGCATTGGAGCAGTGTTCTTTACAGGTCCAGCCCAGAACTAATGGATCCAAGTCTCTGGGTCATGCCCTGGACATCTATATCTTTACCTCCCTTTCTTCTTACTATGCACAGTTATGCATATTTAAATTTCAGAACTTCAGAATTAGACCTCACATCACCTGCCTACTCTTATTTTGGGAAATTTCTGACAATGCTATATGATGTCAGCGAGTACTCTCTTTATTAAGAGTGAACTTAAAGGCACATGATCAGCACTGCACTTGTTGAACGAATAATTCCTCTGGGCTTCTGGGGAAAATATAACTTTTTGGGATAGTTGGTTGTGGAAAAAAATCTACCTTGAGTCTGGTGTTGAGGATTATAGAATTTCAATTAAGAATTGAGTATTGGAATAACAAAGGGGGAAAGACCTGAAGTCGGGAAAGATTTGTGGTCTTATTCTTCTGGTTCTCAAAGAGCTGGAAGGATTCTATTTTTTAAAAGAAATCAAAATTATTGAGAAAACTTTCTGAACTGTGGATTTATGTCCACTCTCACTAGTTTCGAACCTTGCCTTAGGTGAAAGTGTTTTGAGAAATTAAATGATTGCATTATATGTAGTCATATGGGTCCACAGAGGTGGCTTTTTGTGGAGTGCTTGTTTGTCTCTAGACATGGTTTTGAGCAAAGCATCTATGCAGTGCCTCAAACAGAGGAAGAAAAAGGAGCTTCTGATGGAATGTGGGGCCCCAGGATGGCATAGTGCTGCCGGCTCCAGGCAACAGTCCAGACACAGCTAGCCAGGACATGGAAAGGCTAGGCTTGATTTTTTTCTAAATAAGTCCTACAGAGATGTTGGAAGCAGTGCTGCAATAAAAAATAATTAGCATAAAGAACTTTAACAACAAACACTCAGGAACTCCCTGAATAGGAGAAGAAACAGAGGAAGGAAATGAGGAATCGGGGGGCACAGGCCTTGCCGTTATGATTAACCCCACTCACTGCAGAGACTGTCTGTCTACACAGCAGGCAGTGCTGGGCTGAGATTCCTCCAAGTACACTGCTTACTGAGCTCCCCTTGACTTTCATTGACCAGGTTGGGGTTCATGAGACATGGAGCATACTCCGCTCCTTCAGCAATGGCTCTGGCGATTTGAAATCCTCTCCTGCTTGTCATTCTAAACTGAATGTGTGACAAAGAAATCCAGATGGAGATGGCTGGATATGGTGCACAAACAATTCAGGTCAACCCATAAGTTCCCTCCCCTGGGCTAAAGTGAAATGAGACCAAGGCATGTCCTTGCCTTAAGGCTAGAACAGATAATCCATAAAGATGGGCACTGTTGGAAACAGATGCTTGGTGCTGCAAAGAAAAATCAGCACTCAGACAAAGGATCTTCTAGCAGGACAATTTTTACTTCTTACAGAAAGGGTGCTCTTGTTAGCTATCTTGCTATGAGAGTACAATGAACAAAGGAAAAGCAGACATATTTATCTTTAATGCATTTGGGGTCATCTTAACCACTGTGTCTGATCTCTGTTGGTTGGAGCTAGACTTCACAATCCAAACTAAAACTTGATTGGCTAACAACTTAAAACTTTTCTAAGCAGGTAAAAGCAATGGAGAACAAAAAGGAAGTCTAGATAAGGCAGGGGCGTAGGCTGCGAGCTGGGACATGCCTGTGAGCATATCTAACACAGATATCTTGGTTAAAGTACAAGGACATAGGATGTACTATGTGCTTGTGGGCATGTATAACAGCTACATAGGATAGGGCTTAATAAAGAGCTACTAGCAAGAAGGCTTTGAAGAAAGTTAGTCTTTAAAACAAACTATTATTTCTAACACTTATGATTTATTCTTTAATGAGAAAGGAAGTTTTGAAGAGGAACTTTTCTACTTCCTACAGGCACTTAGCAGGGGCTGTATTAGTTTCCTAGGGCTGCCATAACAAAGCACCACAGGCTGGATGGCTTACATCAGAAATGTACTGCCTCACAGTTCTAGAGGCTGGAAATCTGAAATTGAGGTGTGAACTGGGCCACATTCCTTCTGAAGACCTGTAGGGAAGAATTCTTCCTTGCCCCTTCCAGCTCCCGGTGTTGCTGGCAATCCTTAGTGTTCCTCAGCTTATAGATGTCACTCTAATCTCTGCCTCTGTCTTCACATGGCTGTCTTTCTCTGTGTCTGCCTCTCTTCTTCTTATAAGGACACTAGTTATGTTGGAATAGGGCTCCCCCTACTCTAGCATGACCTCATCCTAATTACAGCTGCAATGACCCTATTTTCAAGTAAGGTCACAGTCTAAGGTTCCAGGTGGTAGGACTTCAACTTACCTTTTTGGAGAAAACAATTCAACCCAGCATAGGGCATAAGGAGTATCTGTTGGAGGAGTGACAAAAGGTCGTTGCAGCACTGGCGTTCTCTGTCTCTATAAATGAGACAACCCAACGTGAAGTGCTGTGAAAGCTAGAAGCTACACTTGCAGGAGCATGTGTCCCATGACTGTCCATGGGGACAAGGTCAACTGGTAATATCATTCTGGCTTCTGGCTCTGCCATCAGATTTTGCTTCACTCAGACCCAGACAGGCTGGGTCCTGACTACTATTCAATCAATGTATATAATTACATCCTCTAGCCACAGGAGAGCTCTGTTCAAGAATATTTCTTCTGGCTGGGTGTGGTGGCTTATACCTGTAATCCTAGCAGTTTGGGAGGCTCAGGTTTATGCCGCAGGGAAGCAGGCTTTGTTTGGCTAAGGATTACACATTTGAGAGCTCCCACATTCAGGGTGCTTTGAGTAACGGGCAAGAAATGCTATTAAACCAGGCATGCTTGTTGTCTTCTGTTTATGAAAGATCTTGGCTTTATAATGGTGTCTGGGGATATAAAACGTCATTGATGGGCAAATGTTTTAGAACGACACAATCTTACCCAAAGATTTATTGATGGTTGGATTATGATGGAGAAGTGCTCAAATAGCTATTGCTTTCTGCTATATTGTGTGGGGGTGGGGAAGATATATTGCTATGATTTACCATCCTCTCCCCCACAAGTGACAATGAGTTGCTTTTTGTTGAGGAATGGCTGGGCCCTTGTTAAACCATTAGGTGGCGCTGTCTCCGCGGTAAAGCAGGGCAATGAGATAGCTACATAGTTAAAATTATTTCGTCACAATATTACATAGTTACAGTGCTGTTAATCTATGACTGAGGCCATCTCTAAACTAAAAGTAATGTCCCAATTGTCTAAGCTGATGCACAGGACAGGAAAAAGCAAGGTCGACCATAACCACAATGAGCGAGTGATGGAGTCCAACAGGACTTACATGGCTTATGGTGGTTTCTTCAGGGGATGGAGGCTTCAGGATGGGGAGCCCAGGTCTCAGGTCTACTGACCTTTTAACAGCATCCTACCCTTCGATCGCCACCCCCAGCTGGCAGAGCATATTAGTAGTTTGAACAATAGAGCCACACTGAGGTTGAAAGAAAGGCAGCTGGGAGAAGAGGTAGTTTTGCTCAAACTAACTGTGCCAATAATCATGGAAGCAGGAGGAAAGACAATATTTTTTGATACAGCTTTCTATTTATAAAAGAAAGATCTATCAGTGAAACACCATGAAAACACACATATAGTATTTTTCCAAACATTTCAAATCACCCCTCCTCTCGATGTGCCTGTTTTGAATATGGTCTACTCTCCTAGTATTTATGCATGTATGATTTTATATGTAAGTCATTAACATGTATGTGTAAAATAAGTATGGGTATTTATAATTTACATCTGCCTATATAATTTAACAAAATGAGGACCTCCTGTACATTTTGCCTTGCAGTCTGCAATCTACTGCAGTCAATATTATGTTATTGAGTCAATATTATTTAGAACCTGACTATAGGACTGTGAAGCAATCCATCATATGGTCACACCTGGGATACAGCTAGATGATCAGATCACACTGAAGCAGGAACTGTACCACAGAGCTGGTCCCACCTTAAGGCAGGACCAGCTTTGATCGCCTAGCTGCATCCCAGGTGCCTTAGTCCATTTTCTGTTGTTTGGAACAGAATACCTGTTATTTCTGTAAGTTATAAAGAAAAGGAATTTATTTCCAACAGTTATGGAAGCTGAGAAGTCCAAGGTCAAGGGGCTGCATATGGTGAGGGCCTTCTTGCTGGTGGGGACTCTGCAGAGTTCTGAGGTGGCTCAGGGTGTCACATGGTGAGGAGCTGAGTGTGCTGTCCCAAGTCTCTCTTCCTCTTCTTATAAAGCCACCAGTCTCACTCCCATGATAACTCATTGATCCACTAACCCATTAATCCATGAATGTGTTAATCCATTCATGAGGGCCGAGCCCTCATGATCCAAACACCTCTTAAAGACCCCACCGCTCAATACTGCCACATTGAGGGTTAATGTCAACACGAGTTTTGGAGGGGACAAACATTCAAACCATAGCACCAGGGTTGGATGTTTCGGTGGATAGATTTACAATTAGCTGTTTTATTTTGTTTTGCTTCCTTATCTTGGAGGCAAAGAGTTGGAGTGCAGTGGCCAAAACAAAGATGAAGACTGAGAAGGAAGGCAAAAATCTTTCTGGTTTGTCCTCCTCCCCTACATCCCCCTGTCCCCCACAGTGCCTTCTATTCCCTCAGCTCCACAAAGAGCCCACAGTCCTTGAGTCAATCAGAAATGCTTGAGGAGCATGGAGTGATGGTAGTAGATTACATCTCTCAAGGCTCCACAGAGCATGATCTTGCATGGGATTATGAAATGCATTATTTATTTCAAATACAGCTTGCCTCCAGGCAGACAATTCAGCCTTTCCACAGTCTGTCCATGCTACTAGTCTAGTCAAGGATGTGAAAGCTAACATTTATATGCTGGATATTCAAGAAAAATTCTACATTCAAGTGTATGCTTGGGGTTGATCGGCAATTTGAGGCTGTATATGCCATTTTTAAAAATAAGACCCAGGGTTCTCATCCTCTTTCTTTTAGAAAATTTCCAGGAAAAAGGAACATTATTCTTTCATAAAATTTGTCTGTTTCTTTGCTTGTTGTCACTCATGTGGCCAACAGAGAATGTGTCATACCCAATGCTCTGTGAATAAAAAGCAATTTCCAGCTGTGGTATGAAGCCTTCAGGGTGGACTTTGAGCTCATAGAGTCCAGTGTGACAAGGAAAATACATTTGTTAACTGCTTGCAGTTTGTGCAGTAGCTCAAACACAGAGAAACAGGCACATGTGCAGGGGAGACCTATTGTTTTGCTTGTCTTCGAGTCTTGAGGGGTAGGGTTGGTCAAGAAGGTGAAGATCCCCATGTGAATAGCTTAGGTGAGAGAGGTAAGGATAAACGAGAGTTAAATTGCACTCCATAATAGTGTTGGCATTGCCTCCTGGGGCTTGGGGGAAACGTGGAGACTGTGGAAGGGGAAGTGAAAGGAAACGGGTCCTAGCCATATGGTGGAAAGAGGGGTCCGTAGGAGGACATGTGCGGCAATGGGAAGGGAGGATGGGGGCCAGCACTCCACCCATCCAGTGAAAGAGAACCCACCAAGCAAATGCATGAGGTGCTTTCAGCTGCCCAGAGGCAGCAGGCTCAGTGCCTGCTGAGAAGGAAAAGTCAAGGTCCCCAGAAGTTGAGCCTGAGGAAGGGATTTGAGTACAAGTAGATTAATTAGGGAAGTGATCCCAGGAAACACTGGGAAGGGGTGAGACCAATCAGGAAGCTGTTACCATAAGCCAGGGGTGAGGTTATGGTGGCACACTGCAAGGTGGTAGCAAGGGAGGGAATGAGATCAGATGAGAAGCGCATCATTTGTAAGAGAACGCATAAGTAAAACAGGCATTTGTTCCCAAAGTGATGTTACACAGATCCATGTCATAAAAACCTGAATGGCAAGAAGAGAGCCAGGCACGGACACTGCTAGTATGAGATGTGAACTCAGAGAGGCAAGGAGGGGGGTGCCCAGCTTGGCCAATGCCTTTCTCCTTCCTCCCATTCTTGTGCTTATGGCAAAGACCCTCTTTAAACTGTCACTGTTTTCCCCATGAAGTGCTGATATGGTTTGCAGGGTGTCCTCTCCAAATCTCATGTTGAAGTATGATTCCCCATGTTGAAGGTGGGGCCAAGTGGGGGGTGACTGGATCATGGGGGTGGATCCCTCATGAATGCCTTGGTGCCATTCCCAGGGGTGATGAGTGAGCTCTTGCCAGTTGTTTCCAGGAGATCTGGTTGTTTAAAAGGCTCTGGAAGCTCCTCCTTCTCTCTCTTGCTCCCTCTCACCACGTGACACTGCCTGCTCTCCCTTATCTTCTACCATGATCAGAAGCTTCCTGAAACCCTCAGCAGAAGCAGATGCTGGTGCCATGCTTCTTGTTAGTCTGTAGAACAGTGAGCCACATAAACCTCTTTTCATCATAAATTACCCAGTCTCAGGTACTCCTTTATAGCAGTGCAAACAGACTCACACAAGTGTCCATGCCTGTTAGATGCCCACAGCTAGAGCTTGGATCACAATTTTTTGAGCCAACTAAATCTATGTTCACTGGATACTGAATTGCAGGGGGTTCCAAAGTCAGCATTGCCTCATTTACTTCCACACACCTTCCAAAGCTAGTTAGTGTCATGGTCTTTGAGACCCAACTGGTGGACTTGAGTTTCCCTCTGCCCCTTTCGGTAGAGTGGGGGTGAGCTGTTATTTGGTGCTTGCTATTACTTTTTTTTTTTAACCAAAAGCTGTTCTTAAAGATGACTGATGTGACTTTCCACTTAGTCCTTTGCAGCTTCATCGTTAATGCCCTCAGAAGGTCCAGTCTGTATTTGAACTGATTTGGGAAAAAATCTGGCAGCTCCTAGAACTAACTAAGACGCATCTTCATATCCACGTGGATGCAAATGCAGTGCCTTTATTGTGCCCAGTGTTTGACGAAATGACTAACTATGGAGATAAATCATTCTTTTCTAAACTCACCTTTCCTGTTTGGCACTCCATTAATGCATATGGCAACTTTGTCCAAATGACAAAAGGATAGACCCTCCAGACGTGGCTCCTTGCAGGACACAGGACAAGTGAGTGAGATGGGCTGCATTTTGGCCTCCATGGCCCCAGCCCCCAGCTCCCAGCTGCCTTGTGTAACATGGGATCTGCACCACAGCATCCAGCAGGCTGAGCCTACACAAGGCAGGTATCAATAAATTAAAGCTAGCCAATTATCCAGATACCTTATCATGCATTCCTGAAAAAGATCTGCAACCGCCATACATATAATTTCATATATATATGAAATTCATGTAATATTTTGGCTGGGTGTGGTGGCTCATGCCTATAATCCCAGCACTTTGAGAGGCCCAGGTGGGTGGAACACCTGAGGCCAGGAATTTGAGACTAGCCTGGTCAACATGACGACACCCTGTCTCTACCAAAAAATACAAAAAAATAGCCAGACACGGTGGCATACACCTGTAGTCCGAGTTAGTTGGGAGGCTGAGGCACAAGAATCGCTTGAACACAGGAGGTGGAGGTTGCAGTGAGCCAAGAGATCATCCCTCTGCCCTCCAGCATGTGCAACAGAATGAGATGCCGTCTAAAAAAAGAAAGAAAGAAATTCATATAATATCTTGGAGATGGAACCATCATGAAAATTCTTTTTCTGTTGTTTATAGGTTGTGAGGATCTCTAACTGGGAACTGTCACAGGCAATGACAATATCCTTTGCATTATGTTTGGAAAGACAGTCTCCATGCCCCTCCCCCTAGTCACTGCCTTGGGTCCAGCAGTCAAGGCAGTTGTAGCAGTGCTGTCAGTGGCCTCCCCACATGCCCTTGACCTTCACCATTCCCACACATGCAATGGCTTCCTACAGCAAGCGTTTGCAACTCATTGCCTAGGAGCTATCTCTTGCTGCAGGAATGTTCTCGGCTGCAGGTGCAGCAGGGAGGATACGCTGCAGGATCTAATGTCCATGCCTCATCTCTTAGTGGTGACAACTTTGAGAAGTGCTCTTCATAATCTCCCAAGTTTCTGCGGGGAAATTAAGCCCCAGTTGTAACCAGCAGCAACCTGCTCGTTACAGGATCTCACTCTGTCACCCAGGCTGGAGTGCACAGGTATGATCATACATCAGCAGCCTTGAACTTCTGGGCTCACCCAGTCCTCCTGCCTTAGCCTCCTAAGTAGCTGGGACTACAGGCACACACTATAGGGTCCAGCCCTACAGGGATCTGTGTGCCCCTCCCTATTGGTGCGGAGATGAGAAACTGTAGACATAAAAGACACAGACACAGAGATAGAGAAAAGAGAGAGACCAACCAAAGGGCGGAGACCTGCAGTGACACCGAGTCCTGGACACTCTGAAGTTTATTGAGTACAAAGCAGTGGGCAGGGAACACACGGTGAGGTAATGGTGGTCGGTGATAGGGTCAGGTAAATCACATGTCTTAGAGATAGGGGGCCCAAGACTTTCAAGTGTCTGAGGAGAGGAGAAAAGCTAATGCGTCAGTGCTCTTTGCATACTTGTCAGAAATGTCAAGGACACTAAGATTATGTTACTATTATAATTCTTATCTTTTAAGAAAAAGAGAAACCAGCTGCAGAAGCAGGACGTGAAAGCAGACATGGAACATGACCACCGAAGCACAGCATTACATAGAGACAGTTAAGTCCCTGATGTCTGCAGGTTTCCCTGACAGCCGTCAGGCCTTGTCACAAGAGCGTAGAGAAGGAGAGTTTTCTCCTAACTTACCCAGGAAGGAGATGTCTCCATCATTTTGGACGTCTCCTTCCCTAGCTGGCTAAACAGCAGGTGCCTTCCCAGCACTGGCACTGCCACACAGTCGAGGCGCCCTCCAGCAGCCCTTATGCTGGCATGACAGAGGGCTTAGAGCATCTTGCCTTAGGATCACTTTGTTCACAATGTCACCTCAGTTCCATGCTTCATAACCCGATAGTCATTAGTAAAATTAAAGGTTATACTGAGTATATATCTTTATGATTATGAGTAACTATAAGATTATATATGATTATATAAAGGAATAACTATGTGCCTACATTTCTAATTCTTTTCTAAATCAATATTTATATGGAAACAGGCTGAGGCTTCAGACCCTTGCCACAGCACTTGTGGGGATTCTCCCCTACAACACACCACCATTCCAAGCTCATTTTTTGTTCTTAGAGATGGGGTCTCCTTATGTTGCCCAGGCTCAAACTTCTGACTTCAAGCAATCCTGCAGCCTTGACCTCACAAAGTGCTGGGATTGCAGGTATGAGCCAATATGCCTGGCCAGCAACCTGCTCATTAATACAAATTTATCTGTGTCACCTGTCCACTCCACTGCAAGTTCTTCCTAAGCTCCTCCAAATACCCTACTTGCACTCAGATTCTTGTCTTGATGTCTGAAGCCTAACTCAAACCAGCTGCTTACTGGGTTAGTTGAATTGATTCCTCCTTCAGATCTTTCTTCAGTTCTCCTTCTTCAGACTCCAGGTTAGACAGGAAGACATTTTCACAGGAGAATTTAAAATATACAAATGACATTCAAGCCCCAGAGTAAGAACTACTGTTATTTCTGCCAACCTAATTATGCTTACACCAACCAAATGCCAGAAAAAGAGAGGCTGTCAAACAAAGATAACAAATAAGTGCTGAAAAGCAGTCAGCCCTGGCCAGCACCATTAACTTCCAGATGAATAGGACTCTGCTATCAGGAGGTCTGATCTCCAAACTAGGGATAGAGAAATGGAGAAATAAGGGTCCTCTTCCCTCTGAAACATCCTCACAACCTCGCCCGGTGATGTTCCTATTCCCTTCCTGTCTCCATAACAGCCTCTGCCCAATACTAAGCAGTAAAAGTCTTTCAGGGAAATAATGATATTGTGTCCAACTGTTGAACAAGGCTAAAAACTTGTTCTTTTTTTTTTTTTTTTTTTGAGACAGAATCTTGCTCTGTTGTCCAGGCTGGAGAACAGTGGTGCGATCTCAGTTCACTGCAAACTCTGTCTCCTGGATTCAAGTGATTCTCCTGCCTCAGCCTCCCTAGTAGCTAGGACTACAGGTGAGCACCACCACACACACCTGTAGTCCCAGCTACTAGGGAGGCTGAGGCAGGAGAATGGCTAATTTTTGTATTTTTAGTACAGATGGGATTTCACTAAGTTGGCTGGGCTGGTCTCGAACTCCTGACCTCAAGTCATGTGACACACCCGCCTCAGCCTCCCAGAATGCTGGGATTACAGGTGTGAGGTACCAGGCCTGGCTAAGACTCATTCTTGATTCCTCTTTTTCTCACCACTCGCATCCATTTCATCAGCAGGCTCCAATGGTTCTGCCTCTAAAATACATCCCAAAGGATTCTGTGCCTCCCCTTCCAGCCTGACCACCTTAGTTAAAACCATACCTTGCACCAGGGTTACTACAGCAGCCTCTTAACTGGTCATGTCTGCTTTGACCCTTGTTTCCCTACAGGGTAGCTAGAGACCAATTTCCCCTGCCTGTGATGCCGTAGCCCACTGCACTGTAAGTCCCATTTCCACAATATCTGCTGCGTCTACTAACCAACACACTCTTGGCAGGATTTAGTTTTCTGCAGCAGTGCAGAAGCTCCCAGTACCTTAACCCCCACATCATGAGGGTCAAGTTGGCCTACTTGTGGCAGCAACTCCCTGAGCGTCTCCTCAGCAGGGAGTGTTTGTCCCCAGAGCCGGCCATATGGGCAGCAGCTCCCTGACCATGGAGGAGGTGGCAGCTCTCTTAATGGCCAATTCTGCAGTGTCCCTCTGTAAATTATTCCCAGAGCTCAGCCTAGAGTCTCATTCTCTAGTTTGTCCAGTGATTTTGCAAGTACCTAATTCTCTATATAAATCCCTTTCTGCTTGCCCCAACTGGAAGAATGTGTTACCTATAGCCAACTTGGATGGTCACCACTGCCTTATCTAAAGGGAGTTACAAAGATTGCATGTGTGTGTGTTTGAGAGCATGTTTAAAAAGCCCTTCAAAAGAGGAGATTAAAGTTATGTATAACGCTCTCCCCATAACCATGGGAAAATATATCCAAGAACTTAGTACTTCCCAGGGCATCTCCTTACTTATCCCTGGCTCTTGCCCTTGTTTCCAACCTGAATGCAGTTCCTGCCTCCTCATCTTTGCTGGGGAATCCCCATGCACCTTCTGGGAATCCTGGCCCTATCCAGAGTGCCTGGTGTCACCCAGGGAGCCATTTCTCTTCCCCCAGGATTATGCCCAGTGGCTCCCATGTGGCATTCCACAAAAGCGTCAGCCACTCCGAGACTGTCCAAACAGTAGGAAGAAAGGAGTTAGAAGCACCGAAGTCCCACCAAGTGGTCCTGTGTGTGCTCATGTTCCTCCCAAGCTCTTCCCCACAGGAGGAGTTGCAGAGATGCCAGTTCATGTTTAATTTTCCAGTCAGCTACTGTATTTCCTATAGACATCCATAAATTATCAAAGACAACACCTACAAAGAAGAGGTGACATAGTTCTCCAGCTGCCTGATTTATTTTCAAGCCCACCTATCCATAAGTTAGACATTCACAATTCCATGAAAGACTATGACAGTTCCTTTCCTTAAATCCCCATTTCCAAATTGAGCCCTCCTTGAACCCATAGGCTAAATAAAGGCTTTATTGCTAAGCCACACACTTGCTTATAGCTATTCCATGGCTGCACAGACCAGAAACACGTTCCACAGTGACCTCTTGAAAGGAGTGGACTAAACTCCTGGCTACCTTACCTTAGAATTTCCATCTTATGGGTAAAAGGAGGATTTTAGTCTTTTAGTCATTACCACATTGAATATACAAGTCCAGGAATCTTAATTTATTTTTTAAAATAACAATAATGCCTTTAGCAAAGATGTTGCAGCAGAAATGGCACTAAGTGCTCACTGGTTCTCTTTGTTTCTAAGAGGACTCAAATCCTTATCCCTAAAACACCAATGAAAACCTGCTGTGGCTTCCTAGGGACAGACAGGGGGGATGAGAGGATGAGCTGCTCATAACCCCCTCGCCCATGCCTCATGCAGGCATACACACACACACACACACACACACACACACACACACACACACCACCTTTAAAATTTTTTTTTATTTCATTTTAAGTTATGGGATACAGGGGCAGGATGTGCAGGTTTGTTAAATAGGTAAACGTGTGCAATGTTGGTTTACTGCACCTATCAACATATCACCTAGTTATTAAGCCCCACATGCATTAGCTATTTCACCAGATGCTCTCTCTCCCCTCCCACAACCCCCTGGAGAGGCCCCAGTGTGTGTTGTCCCCCTCCCTGTGTCCATGTGTTCTCATTGTTCAGCTCCCACTTGTAAGTGAGAATGTGCACACCACATCATTTTTTGGAAGCAAAGGTATCAAAGGCAAGAATTTGGCCACAAAGCTTTGTTCTGCTGGTGAAAGCAGCCTGAAAGAAAACTGGCAACTTGTACTGCCTGTTAGTGATGAAATGTGTCTGTAGCATTTATCAAGCCCCCATTGTGCTTTCAAACCAGTCTCCCCAAGGTGGCATAGGACTGTGATAGAGAACAATAGTTGCCTCTTAATAACCATTCTTCCCTTTTCCTCAGTAATAGAGCTCTTTCATTTCAGCACATGGCTGGCCAGAATAAAGTCTGCTTTCCTAGCCCCTCCCCATAACCCTTGGTCTAGAGTTTGCATTTGGCTCAATTCTGGCCAATGGATCATAAACAGACACGTTGCTGGGACTTCTGGGAAATCTAAAAGAGGAATTAGTAGACATTTCCTCTCCCCTTTCTTTCCCTCCTGCCTGAAATGTAGATGTGGTGACAAGCACTCCTGCAGCCATCTTGGACCACAAAATCAAAGGCCACACACCAGAACCAAAAGCTGGAAGGAGCTTGGGCTTCTGATAATAATTTCATGGCACCAAAATCACGGCACTCAATCTTGGGACTTCTTTTACATAAGATAGAAACAGACACAATCATCATGGCGGTGGCCAGGGTCCCAGATGGCATGGAGAAATCTGGCATGGACAGGGAGGCCAAGACCTTGGTGACCTAGGCGCCAGTGAGGCCCCTCAACTGCATGGAGACAGAAGCCGCAGCAGGGCCAGCTGGCCCTGGCCCAGGCCTCAGTCAGCAACAGTGAGGACACAGGTGGCAGCAAAGGCAGGGAGCTGGTGGACCTGAAGATCATCTAGAACAAGAAGCACAACATGAAGCTCCCCCTGGACAACACAGGCTCCAAGCTGAAACAGAAGATCCACTGGATAACCCGTCTCCTGCCTGCCATGCAGAAAGTCATGCATAAGGGACTCATCTACGAGGATAAGACATTGACAGAAATACAAGTGACCAGTGGAACCAAGATCATGGTGGTTGACTCCACCATCCATGATGTTGTAGCGGTTCACACACCCAAAGATGCTGCACAGCAGTATGCAAAGGCCAAAGAGAACAAGAAGGAGCCTCTCTGCAGGCAGAAACAACACAGGGAAGTGTTGGATAAAGGAAAACCTGAAGATGTCATGGATGCCATCTGTTAGTGGTGCCAAAGAGTGCATGCCAACGGTACTCCTGTCTGGCATGTACAATAAGTATGGAGAAAAAGTGAAACTCATTTTTTTTTTTCTTGAGACAGTCTCACTCTGTCACCAGGCTGGAGTGCAATGGTGCAATCTCAGCTACTGCAACCTCCACTTCCTATATCCTTATCTCTATGGATAAGGACTGGTGGAAAGTTTGTTATAGATAAGGACTTATAGATAAGGTCTGATGGGAAGTTTGTTTACCAGGGCAAGGGATACAGAGAGTAAAGAAATCTGGCCTTGAAAGCAGTGAAAGCTGGAGTTACAGGAGCCTGCCACCATGCATGGCTTTTTGTAGAGATGGGGTTTCACTATGTTGGCCAGGCTGGTCTCGAACTCCTGACCTTGTGATCCACCTGCCTCAGCCTCCCTAAGTGCTAGGATTACAGGTGTGAGCCACCATACCCCACCAAGACTCACCTTTAAGCTAGAACAAGACCAGCTGTGGATTGGCACTAAAGAGCAGACTGAGAAATTGCCCATGGGCTCCATAAAAAAGGTGGTCAGTGAACCTACTGAAGGACATGAAGACTATCACATGATGGCATTTCAGCTAGGGCCCATGGAAGCCTCTTACCACTGGGTGTACTGGGTTCCAACCAATATGTGGATGCAATCAAAAACACTGTGCTGGGGAAATGACAGTATTTTTGAAAGCACTTTCACCTCTGGCCCAGGAGACTGACTCAAAGTGAAGGACATTGCTGGGAGAGGCCTAAAGCATCCCTGGATTTCAGAGTTCTGGAACTTCATTCACACAAAGAAGTCTATATTCAATCTAAGACAATGTGGAGACTGTTGGGAACAAATGCTCGGGGCCACAAAGAATCAGCAACAAGACAAAGGATCTCTCAGCATCGCAAATTCACTTTCTGCAGAAATGGTGCTGCTTTGTGCTGGAGCAATGGCGAGAGCACCCTGAACAAAGGAGGGAAGGAGTTTTTATTTCTAACGCCGCTCACCCCTGCTACCGTGTCCTGTCTCCACTGGCTGGAGTTGGACAATTTAAGCTGAGCCTGGCTAACTTGAAAAGTGCAAAAATGCAGTTATACCAGTGAAGAGTGCAGTTTCGGGGGAAGAAGCCTTTGTGACAGGAGGGGTAATCTATGGAGTGGGTAGCAGATGTGGAATGTGGTCTCTATAGATAAGGACTGGTGGGAAGTTTGTTTACCAGGGTAGGGGATACAGAGAGTACAGGAATCTGGTCTTCAAAGCAGTGAACAAAGAGCAAGGATGCTGAGCAAATTAACCCTTTGAAGAGGAACTCTTTTTATATCCAACAGAGACTGAAGCCAGAGATGATGTACTTTCACCATTAGCTTAATTTTAACTTAAAATCACCAGCTCCCTTTCTTGCAGTCAGCTTCATACCATCATTAAGTCAGTATGATGGAAATCAACAAATCTGAATTCCAAAAAAAGAAAAAAAGATAGAAACAAGGTTCTATCTTGCTTAAGCTGCTTGCTTAAGCCATGGTTATGCTGGCTTTTCTCAGATGTAGCTAAACTGATAAATTACTAAAAATGTGTGAAATATTTCACTTTGTAAATGAAGCCCTGAAAAGATAAGTGACTTATTAAAAAGGAGGCAATGGGAGGAGAGAGATCCAAGATGGCCAATTAGCAACAGCTCAGGAATGTAGCTCCCAGTGAAAGCGCAGAGAACGAGTGGACGCCGCACTTTCCGACCAATTTTTGTTGCCCACAGACCGGGAGATTCCCGGCAGAGGAGCCACACGGGTCGCCAGCGCGACTC
>CAUYQU010041951.1:0-25220 GCA_963574635.1 Cheracebus regulus
CTTTTGCGGTTTCTTTCTTTCTCCTTTTCTCTCTTTTTCTAAAATCTCTTCCTCTTTCTTTCTCTTTCATTCTTTTTCTCTTTCTTTTGCTGTTTCTTTCTCCTTTTCTCTCTTTTTCTAAAATAAAATTAAAAAAAAAAAAAAAGAAAAGAAAACGTCCACTAATTATATCCCAGGGTTGGTTTTCCCTTCTCTCTACCACAATATTGTAGGCTCTTTCTTGATGATAAAACCAAGAGGTAACTCTTGCAAGTGATGTGGATATTTTATAACATCTCTTTAAAAGAATTTCTAAAAACTATTTTTGAGAAAGCTGCATGAAAATGGAGTTGGTTTTATTCATGTCAAAATATATAGTTTTTGCATCATAAGAGATTTAATGTTTTCATTTCTTAAAATGTTTGACCAAGACTTTTAGTCATTATATTAGCATCTGTTGTTCCATCTGGAGGGCCTAAAAATCCAATGAATTGTAAATGGGCAGTTCAATATGAATATGCAAATTAAACACATTATAAATTCTATGTAAGATGTAAAGGAGTAGCCTACTCTATGCCTTAATTAGAAGACCTTACTATATATTTCTTTATCATTTGTTGGGTTGATCATCGGGTTCCACTCCAGCATCTCAACCAGGAATTCTGGTATATAAAAGGCCATCAAAGACTATTTACAAATGTTGTAGCCAATGTCTCAAGTGATAAGTGCAAATGTTTTTCAGAGAAGAGAAAAATACAAACTTTTTTGTTTTATTTTTAAAACAGAAACGCTGTGTATAGTCACTACTGTGTTCTGATGTTAACGATAGAAATTTTTGAAATTTTAATGAGTACTTATTCTTAATGTTCCATTAGATAATTATGTTCTGTTTACACACTGCCATCATTTGAAGAACGTATTTGCTTTATTCTCTCAATCTTGAAATGTACTCTATACTTGAATTTAAATGCTACTATTTCTATTACCTGCCTTCAGAATCTTCTAATTTCTAATATTTACTTAAATATTTTGGTTTTCAAAATTTTAGCTATGATTACAAAGCACACACTGAGCTTTTTAAAATTGAGGTTTGTGCTGTCAATGTAAGGATGAGAGAAACACACAGAAATGTGTTGTTTTTTAAAAACGTAAAAGTGTATTTTAAACCTTTTAAGGGAAACTTGATTATCAATGTATCATGTTTCTGTGTATCAACTTTTATGAGTCCCTTTCTCAAAATGTAACCTGAAAACAGAATGTTTCCTATTAGATATTGGAAATGAGCTAGTTAATGGTATGGTGTAATTGAGCTAGTTTATGACGTAACTCTTACAGAATAATGTCAATAATAGTTATTAGCACCAAACATGAAGGAAGTGAAGCAGAAGATAAATGAAAAATAACCATTAATATTAAAACAATATGTTATGGGGACAGCAAATAGATAGTAAGCTATTTACTATTCAGTAGTTGGTTATGGCATTGCTAAAATTAGATTGAAACAAAAGGCTGAGTACAAATATAATGTACTCAGCCTTTGAATATAATGTATTCAGCCTTGAATATAATGTACTCATCCAAGCTCATCAGTTTGGATGATGTTTTCCATTTGGGGTATATAATCAGATCATTTTATGTTAATCTAATTTGTCTTTGAGTTAAATAAACCCAATAGTGTTGATCTACCTTTTCATGTGGCTGTTTTTCAACACAATCATTTGATAAACACTTAGTAAGGAATATAATTGCATGCAGAGCAATAATTTTATAATTTGCAAGCTACTTATAAAATCTAATTGTATAAATGAATGTGTTCTTTAGTTATAAGATCTATATTTGTTGTTTATGACGAAGTTAATAAGTTATAGCTACTTCTGGTGCTATTCAAAATGAAGATTGGAAGTAATACAGTGAAGTGGATCTTTAGCCCAGCTAGTTTGAGAAGCAGATGGCAGATGAGGGACTGAAACAAAGGCAAGGCAGTTAGTTTGCAGAAAAGATATGTGGAGGAGGTAAGACAAAATAATTAATGGCATATACTTCTTCTCATTCAAATAATCTCTAGTCATGAATTCTAGAAAAATTATTCAGGTAAGTTTTTTTTGTTTTTTTTTTTTGAGCTGGAGTTTCACGCTTGTTGCCCAGGCTGGAGTGCAATGGCATGATCTCAGGTCACTGCAACCCCTGCCTCCCGGGTTCAAGTGATTCTCCAGCCTCAGCCTCCAGAGTAGCTGGGACTACAAGTGCCCACCACCATGCCCGGCTCGTTTTTGTATTTTTAGTAGAGATGGGGTTTCACCATGTTGGCCAGGCTGATCTTGAACTCCTGACCTCGTGATCCACCCACCTCGGCCTCCCAAAGTGCTGGGATTACAGGCGTGAGCCACCGTTCTCAGCCTACTCAGATAATTTTTTAAATGTGTGCTTTTTTTGTTTGTTTATAACATTCAGAGTTCTGAAGCTTAATTACAGAGTATTTCAACAATGCTCAATTAGTACTGGTCAAATCTTCCACTTCAATGCAGCTGTTGCTCTGTGATGTATGTAAACATATCAAATGTACCTTCAATGGGAATTGAAGATTATTTTTATATATGTTTCTGTACTTTGCAAATAGGTTCTAGTGTGTGGGTGTGGCAGAGGAGACTTATTGATTATTATAGAATTGTTGCTTCAGAGCAGCTACTCAGCCAGGAATTCAATTTTCTAGCCCCTCTTGCTTCTAGGTGGAGCCATTTGACTAATTCATATCAATGAATGTAAGGAAAGGAATGTCATTTCTCAGCCAATGCAATGAAGAGGTAGATATTTTTTTTTCCCTGTCTTTCTTTCTCCATCAATTACTGGAAGCAGACAATGCGAAGGTTTTAACAGATGGAAGGTGACCAGGTCTCTAAATCACATAATGGGGGAATTTGGTCACTGACCAGAAAGACTGTCAATGGATAACTTCAGGAGTGAAAAATGAGTCTCAATTAAGTTAAAACACTGAAATGGTGAAGTTTACTTGGATGGCAGCTAGCCTTACCCTAAATAGCAGTGTTAGGCAAGTTTTACCAATGCAAAGTCATTTGAATAAAAGAGAAATTTATTGTAAAGTCACAAATGGACTAAAACTGAAACTGCTAAGCTACACAGCTGCCACTTTCCTGTTTGACTGCTTCTTTCTACACGGTTTCTCCATCTGTTATGCACTTACCAGATCTCTGAACGTTCAGTCTATACATTTTTCAACAGACAAATCAAAAACCCATCTCTTCTGGGCAAGCTTCAGTTTCTCTACTAGATCTGGACAGTCTCATCTTCCTTAGTGATCAGTTTGCTTTTTGACACTTTTTTTTTGTCTCCACAGTTTTTTGGCCAGTTGGATGTATTCGTATTCCCATTTCACATTGACCTCTAAGGCCTTCGAGTCACGACTTTGTCTTGTGTATTTTGGCTTTACCAGTATCTTCAGCATTATTTAGCACATAGAGGAAAGATGATTAAGTACTTTTGAAATGTTTAATAAGGAAAAGCTGAACTGGGAATGTATTTTAGGAATATATGCTATTGTAGATAGGTAAAGGTGCTTTTAGTGTTTACACAAACTTCTTGGTAATTATTTGAGAGCTTTCAGCATACTTATAAAAACAATTTAAACTATAACTATTTTGCTTGAATGTCTTTGTATATTCATTATTCTTGAATTAGTAGGTAATAATCCTAATGAGCTATAACAACTGTTCTTTCTTCAAAATAATTCTGATGATAGGATTTTCTTTTAAAGTCAGCACAAAATATATCCTTTATATGGGGACAGTTGAAGTGTTTTTAAAAGCATGCATAGCTCTGGTAATTCATTCATAAAACACAGGAAAATGTTTTAAGATCAAAAACTTTAAAAAGATCTACAGTGTGAAAAACATAAATTAGACCATTAAGAAAACTTGTGTTGTAGGACTTTTTCCTTAGTTCAGCTAGAAGCCAAGTTCTTGTCGCATGACCAGGAAAGATTAGGCTCATAGACACAGTGGAAGGGTGGGAAAAACGGAATTCACTGGGCAAAAAGTAAAAAGGAAAAACAACACAGCAAAGTGAGATGGGGACCTGCAAACAGGCTGTCCACCGCACCAACCGAATCCCTGGATTACCATACCCTGGAACAGGAGAGGCCAGGCTCCCCCCTCGGCAAAGGGCATGAACTTCCCACAGCTCCACCCTCACCACTCCCCACCCGTTTTCTTCTGTGTGCAAGCCAGTTGGAGGTTCTCTGAGAACCCCTTTCCCCTTTATTATTTGGCTGTCTCACAAACATACACAGGAAAACTAAGAGACCAACAGAAAAAAAAATCTGGCAAAGAAGGCAGAAGAGAAAGAGACTAAGCCTAAGAGAGAGGGAAAAAAAAATATCTGGTTTGGAAAGGGCATATTTTCTAAGCATTAGTGTGTGTGAGAGAGAAGCAAGTCATTAAACTGTCCTTTAATGTAGTATTATCTATAATAGTACAATATGAGAAACAACTCGAATGCCCCCAAAATGGTACAGAATGGATTTTATAAATGACATAAGGCCATAGGAAAGAGTCTGAATTTGAGTGGTGCGACTTCAGTTTATAGTCTTGTTTTCAGCCTGGTACAGGACTTGTGCAAATGTTTTAATCCTTACTTGTATGTTTAGGAGCCAAGGTAAAGACTTCGCCTTCACCCTCTGAAGATACCCTGAAAAGTCAACTCACAAAAAGCAGATTAATTGGAGAAAACACATGCAAATTTATTAACATGTCCATGAGGAGAACCAGAGTGATTACCCATTTTCTCAATGGAGTTCAGGAGCTTATATGCCATCCTGATCAAACAGGTTATGGGAGTGGAGAGAAGAGAAATTTTGGTGAGGGACTATAAAGGATTTCTAGGGAGAATAAAATCCGTCTGGGAGCAGAGATTAATTAACTTGTAAATAGTTCTCTTTGGAATTTGAATGAGCCTAAGAGACAGCCGAGTCTTACACAGAGGAGAAGAAAAAACAGTTATCCTTTTTGGTGAGTCTGGACTTTAGACATATGAAAGAACTTCAAAGAATAATTTCCTCCTGGCTTTCAGAGAATCAGTTGTGGGTGGGGAGAGGGAGGGAATCAGACAGACTATGAGGCTGCTTCTTCAGTTTAGCACGTTAAAGTGCCGAATTTGGGGTATCAGTTTTTGAACCCCATCATAGGCTACAGAACCCTACAATTCCTTTCAGGGCTGAAACTTTCTAATACAATCAAATATTTAAAAGTTTACACTATTCTGCATTTAGCAAATTTTCTGAATGGTATTTCTCTTCATAGTGTTAGGTAAGGCAGAAAGTTATTCTTGAAAGAGCAAATCTCTGAAAGCTAATAATGCCTGGGTTCCAATCTAAACCATAATTTTTTCTTTTTCTAAAATGATGCCAAGGGCAAGTTGACTTATAGAGTTAATTTCTTTCATTTATATAAAATGGTAATGAGAATTAAATTATATTTAGGCACCTTGTACAATGCCTAGCCTGTAATAGACTCTCTGTAAATGCTTGTTTCCTCCCTCTGTTGCGTAAAACAGCTACAAGATGAAAAACTATGTAAACCAAAAATAAAATTCTAAGCCCCACAACCAACAGAATGGACCCCTCCTCTTGGCCAAGAACATTCTAAAGTAAACTTGAAATACTAGTTCAGGCCTTGATGGAAATGGATGTTTGGATATGCCTCATTACACTTTCCTCCCTTTGATATTTAGGCTCACCTAACCAGAATTAGCATTAAAACAGAGACCTGAAGACTGACAGAACAGACTCTTTAAGTCTGATAAGAAACATTTTCAATTGATTCTCTTTAAAGCATGCCAACTGGAGGCTTTAAAGAGCATAACAAAAACTTGGGTCTTTACAAGTTCTGCATAATAAGAACTTGGGTCTCTACAGTCCCTTATCTTAACCCACACATTTCTTCTATTGATTCCAGGTCTTTAGATAAATTCTTTCCACCAATTATCAATCACAAAATCTTTGAATCCACCTACTACATGAAAGCAGGCCCCCAAGGCACACACCGTGGCTTCAAGTTGTCCCACCTTTCTCGACCAAATCAAAGTACATTTTCCAGGTATCCATTGATGTCTTTTATCTCCCTAAAATGTATAAAACCAAGCTGTAACCCAACCACCTTGGGCACATATTGTCAGGATCTCCTGAGGTTGTGTCATGGGCATGTGCTCAACCTTGGCAAAACAAACTTCTAAATTAATTGAGACTTGTCACAGATACTTTTTGGTTTACAACTGAAAACTTATAGGTTAGCTATGCATTTGTTCTTGTGTCAATGCCAGGATAATATGTCACAGTCAATTTTTATTACTGTGATTCAGACCATGGTAAAATTATAACTTAAAATTTTTTATAAGATAGATAAAACAATTCAATTAATATTCCCTGGTTAGTTTCAGTCATAATGATTATGTAAGTTGGATGCTCTCAATTAAGTGATCATCTCTTTAATGCAGATGAGAATTTGATGATGTTAATCATGATGATGATTACTAGCATTTATTGAATGTCTACTATATGCACCACTCTAAGCACCTTGAATATAGTATCTAATTTAAACTGGCTCATAGATGACATAATAGTTTAGAGTATACTGTTTGTTGACTGCATTTTACCCTGTACTTCAATTTGACAGACAGTGTAGATGTACTAAAGTCATTCTTGATTCACTTCACAAAAATTGACTAAGTTCTTACTGATGTGCTGTGCTGGACAGTGTGAAAAATCAAAGGATGAATCAGGCAAAGGCCTCCTCGAGCAGATATTATTGAGCAGAAGAGGTAAATTATGCACACAATAGGGGGCAAAATGAAAAGTGGTATGAGAGAAATGATCACAAAGGGTGGTGGGAATTCTGAGATGGTCATGAAAAGTTTCCTGCACACGTGGAATTTGAATTTGTCCTTGAAAGAGAGTGAAATCTGGACTGGGAATGTCAAATTAAAAATAAAAATCCAGACTTTGTTAGAAGAGACTTTATTTTAACATATTGTTGTAAAAGGTGGAGAGACTTGCAATGGGGAAGCTACTCTATAAGATCTACAAACCTTTCAAAGTTAGGCAAAAAGATTTTTCTTTCATAAGAAGAAGTAAACAAGGCAAAAAAAAGAAGTTGTAGGGAAGTGGGATGAAAGGGAGAGGCAAGAGAATGTTTAACCCTAAGGCCAGCATAGTCTCTGGAAGGGCTATTAAGAGGGGTTGTATGCTGCCCCAGGCTAAGGTGGTACACAGCTCAGGGACCTAGAGGAAAGATAGAATGTTAATCATCTTTCTTTAAGAAGCATTATGTTCTGATTGATCACTGGGAGCAAAACAGTTCATAATCATTTATGAGGCAAAGAATGGGAATTTTGAATCTTTGTGTATAGCCCTGTCATAGGCAAATGAGGGGAATACCTGTGAAGCAGGGTGGTTCTGTGCAGTAAGTGTTTTCCCAAAACATAGAAGGATGTGGGGGTTTATTAAACTTCACTCTTTGCCAAGATCATAGGTCTTAGGTAAAGTTCAACGTTGTCATGGGTATGGGAGGAAATATCAGTGAGGACCTCTCATTCATGGGAAGGTTTCATTTAGCTGGGATGTTGACATTATGAAGGAATGCACTGATAAATGATGATAGTCACCCTTTTTGAACTGCCAGGTCCTTTTCTAAGATTACAAACTACCAATTTATTTTATCTTCACAGTCATCCAATGATACAGTTACAATTATTCTTCCCATTTTACAAAGAATCTGAATCCCTCAGAGTTTAAGTAACCTGATGACACTCCTAGTAAGACGTACAACAGGGCGGACTCCAACTTATGAAGCCACTGTAAGCCTGACAGAGCTGCTTTAGCCTCTTTTCATGACTTCAGACTTTCCCTTTATACCAAAGGGAATGGAATAAAACTGCTTGGACAAGAGCAAGAAGCATCCATTTTTCACATTCCAAAACAATGTACTCCAACACATACACGTAAGAGAAGCAGCTGGACATAGAAGAACTTAGAAAAACAGAGAGTCCAAGTTTGGATGTGGTGCACAAGAAAACACAGCAGGCAATGGAGCCTGACAAAGCAGTGTGGTGATAGCAGGAAAGGTTCTGAGGGCAGGGAATAAAACAATGGAGCTAGTCAAGACAGAAGGGCCCACTGTTTGTCTGCTTTATGTTTTTGTGAGAATGAGAATGGGGTGGAGATTAGGGTTAAACGGAATACTGTTATCTTTGTAGGCCCAGGTGTCTGGGCTTCATATCTCTGTCAATGAGACTATCACAGGTCTGTGAGGTATTTGGGAGATGCAGAAAATGCCTAATGGATTAGCTTTGTAAAAAACATTATTATTATTATTTGAGACAGTCTGGCTGTGTCACTCAGGCTGGAGTACAGTGGCATGATCACGGCTCACTGTAACCTCCGCCTCCTGGGCTCAAGCGATCCACCCAGCTATTTTTTTTTTTTTTTTTTTTTTGGAGAGACAGGGTTTTACCATGTTGCCCAGGCTAATCTTGAACTCCTGGGCTCAAGTGATCCACTCGCCTCGGCCTCCCAAAGTACTGGGATTACAGGCATGGGCCACCAAACCCGGCCTGGATTGGCTTTTAAGAGCAATCCTGAGCTACCCTGAAGACATCTCAGCTAGTACAGTTTAGCCTTCCAGAGTTGAGGACAGTTGCTGAATCCAACGCACATTCAGCTTCCCTTTGCCAGCTACATTTGCATTTGCTTCTGTAAATCACAGCTGTCATTGTTTTTCCTAATAATTATCTTATGATTGAACACATTCAGTCTGATGAGCCCAGGAATGCATAGTACATGGTTCTAAATTTTATTGAAAATATTTATAACTTTGAAATTTAAAGAATTGAACTAAATTCATCTACTAGAAAGCATATTTTGGGAGGAAACTGTGATTGCTTTAACCAGCAGAGATTTTATTAGAAATGTAACATAATAATATAAGCAATTAACGTTTACTGAGGCATCCTATGTCCCTGAACTGATGGTAGGCACTTTCACATCCTTTTTCATCCTCCCAGGAACCTATTAGTAGAATATATGGTTTCTATTTTACAAATGACTAAATTAAAGCTGTGAGAAGTTAATCTCTTTGCCCAAGTAGTTGTACTTTAGGCCTTTAGATCCAAGTTTTGAATTCAAACCTCTCTGACTTTAAAAGTCCTCTAAGCCATTCTACTTGGAATCAGTTACTCACATTTTCAAGACTCGTCAACATCAGCTATGCTACCTAATACCTGTGTAACTTTGGGAACGATATTTAACTGCCTGTTGACTTAGTTTCTTTATCTGAAATGTAAAGGCAATCAGAACTTCCTTAGAGGATCATTGGGAAGATTAAATAAATTAATATGTGTAAACTATTTTAAAGATATATGGAGCTATTTTATAAATGTTAGCCATGATGATTCATGATTATGATGACAATGAAATCATACTCTCTCTTTCTCAAGTGAATAGCCATACTCAAGATCTCATTATGATTCTGTATGCTAAACAAAAACTACAGAAAATTAGGAGTATTAGTTTACTCTTAATTAAATTTACATGTAAGTTTCTTTTCATCATAAATTTGAAAATCTCTTTTGTGCCTCCCATTATACTTCTTAGAGTCTCTAAAATAAAATTTACATTTTATTTGAGAGCACAGAATGGCAGTTTTGACAATTGGATTTGAAAACCCTTTTTTTTTTTTAAGATAAAGTTTTACTCTGTCACCCAGGCTGGAGTGCAATGGCACCATCTCAGCTTACTGCAACCTCTGCCTCCCAGGTTCAAGTGACTCTTCTGCCTCAGCCTCCTGACTAGCTGGGATTACAGTTGTCAACCACCATTTCTGGCTAATTTTTGTATTTTTAGTAGAAATGGATTTTCACCATGTTGGCCAGGCTGGTCTTGAACTCCTGACCTCAGGTGATCCATCCAACTTGGCCTCCCAAATTGTTAGGATTACAGGCATAAGCCACTGCACTAGCCAAAAACCTTTTTTAAAAAAATGATTTGCATATTATTTCCCTGGTATAAGGAATCTGGATCACCAAAATATTGAGAGATATTTTCTATTTCTCATTTGTGTGGAACACGGGGAGGTTAACATTGTCTTGACTTATTTGCTCCATATGGTTATTAGGTTCCAGGGAGCTTCAGCTGAGCTTGTTTGTTTTTATCTGAAATATCTGAGTCAAGGTTTATGAACCAGAGATCAAACAAATGAGTAAAGAATTAACAGGTGGAAGACTGAAGTACAAGAACAAAGATGGTTTCCCATCACTATGAAGTATGGACAGCCCAGAGGTTTTACAAACCCTACTGGTTCTTCTTGCCTGCTGCACAGTAAAGCCAATACAGACACTGGTGTTGCAGCAGAGGATGAGTTTAATTCTCACAAAGCAGCTGAGCTGAAGGACAGGATACATTTCTCTAATCAACCTCCACAAGAACTCAGAAACTAGGGTTTTTAATGATAATTTGATGGACAGGGGCTAGGGAATGGGTGTTGCTAATTGGCTGAGTAACAAACCATAGGATTTGAAACTGTCTTTGTGCACTGAGTCAGTTTCTGGTTTGAGGTCATCACAGGACCAGTCAAGTCAGTTCCTTGGTATGGGTCCCAGGTTCAGGTGGCATCATTTTTTTTTCTGCCAGGATACAAAAATGTCTAAAAATTATCTCCAAGACCAGTCTTCAGAAGCAATTAGATAAGTTATAAATCTTGTGACCTCTGGCCACTTGATTCCTGAGCAGTAAGTAATTATAGAAAACAAGCTGGGAACAAGGGTAGGTTATTGTTTAACTATGCTTATATCTTAGCAGAATTCATGATTCTCCCGTAAGTCTAACCTTGTGGCCTTTCATTAACTTCACAAAGGTGATTTCAGTCTGAACAAGGAGGGGCTTAGTTTTGGGAAGGGACTGTTACCATTCTTGCTTTAAATTTAAACTAAACTAAATTCCTCCCATAGTTATCTGGGCCTGCACCCAGAAATGAGCAAAGGCAGTTAGCTTGTGAGGTTAGAAGCACAGTGGAGTCACCTATGTTAGGTTTATTTCACTGTAATAATTTTGCAAAGGCAGTTTCAATCACAGATATTTAAGAGCAGGGATAACCACCCAGGAATTCAAATCTAGATTGAAGTCCAAGTTGTTTTAAAGCCTGCAAGGTTGGGGTGTGTCTGGGTGACAATGGTAGTGCTCATTTACCTCAACAAAGGCTTTCAACAGCCATGGAAGTTGGTGACAAATTTACGCTCTAGTAAGTATGTCATTTATAGATAAGGCTGAGTTTAAAGGTTTGCAGCAGGGATTGCACAGGATAGTGTGAAAATTATATTGAAACTGATATTAAATATCCTAAATACAAAGCATTAAACTACAATAATATAGAAGTTCCACTATTACTTTTATACTGTTGTGGCTTTTGTCCGTTGCTGCCTTGAAGTTGAGGAGAAAAGAGCAACCAGTGGCCTCTTTGTGAAGTCCATGCTGACTCGGAGCAATCATCACACAAATTACTGCTATTTGCTTTGTTAAAAACAACAACAACAACAACAACAACAACAAAAACTTTTCTTTATAGAACAAAAACAATGAGTAAAAACTTTCTAAGACTATGTAAGTCTTAGACTAGTTTTGTTGTATTCTTGAAACAAGAAGAATGAAGATACAATTCATTCAATCCTAGACGTGAAGAAATTGTGTCCCATGACAAAGATTAAGGTATTTTTCTGCTGCCACCTGCTTCATACCATTCCTTACCCTCTGAAAACAGATGCTTAAAAGCAATCAGTGACTCACTCCACATTACCAAAAGGATAAATTTCCAAATCCTTAGCTGGTTTACCAGACCATCAATCAGTAGCCCCCACTCACACAACGTACCATCATCTATCTCCATTTACCTTTTTACACTTTAATTTCCCCAAATTAAACTTTCTTGAGTATATATTGAACAATATTCCCTCTGCCCAGATCACTATCCAACCACATCATATACATTCACTTGATTAACTCCAGCCTGTTCTTTGATTCTAATTTATAACTCCAAGGTGAAGTCTGCCCTTAACCCTCCAATTAAATGGTTCCCCCTTTGTGCTCTCATAATGTCAGGGCACATTTGTTTTAAACACTTTTATAGTGATATATTTAAAGAAGTGTTTCCAAAACTTCAATGTACATAGGAATTACCTGGAGATATTGTTAAAATGCAGATTTTGATTCAGAGTTATGCCAATGCTGCTCCCTGTCCCCAGACTACAGATTAAGTAGCAGTCAATCTGTTCCACTAGACCTGAGAGTAGGATCCTTAAAGCCCCACTTACATTAGGCCCAGAATTAACAGCTACTGGAGAAATTTAAGAAAACAACACACAGATGGCAACGCAATTTAATTCTGGAATACAAGTAGTACTTACAAATAGCCATTTGAGAAGAACTTTGTTAACTTCCTTCCTTCCTTCTGTAGCTTGGTATTTCCACCTTTTCTTTCCTTCTCTTTGCCTCAGTTTTCACTCTTATCTGGAACTGGTCTCTCAGTTCCCTCCTTAATCACTGATTCTCTTCATACCCAGAAGTCAAACTTTGAGGTATTTTCAAAGGTAGCACTTCAGAAAATGAAAAGCAAAACGAGCCAGGATAGAGACATGAAGAAAAGGAAATCCTTATTCTCTTCTTTAGTAATCAGTTACTTTCTTCTTTCTCCAGATCTCACCTCTCTGGACCCCATCAGACTATTTATTAAAGAATCACAAGCACATCTTTCTTTAGACTCCTTTAGTGTTGCATTGCTCAGAAATTCATTGTATAGATCATCCTCAGACATGGAAATGAACCTCATATCAGTCATTTGTTTACACAAATACCTGTCATATATATAATTATAGTGTATATATATGTGTGTGTTTATATGTCTGTGTTAGGTTTTCCTTTTTTATTATTCAAAGGCACAATATAAGGAATAGGGCTACTCTGTATTTCAACCTAAAATATATGGCACTTTGTGTGTGTGTGTGTGTGTAACTTTTTTTTTAGATGGAGTCTCGCTCTGTCACTGAGGCTGAAGTGCTGTGGCATGATCGTAGCTCACTGCAACCTCTGCCTCAGTTCAAGCGATTCTCCTGCCTCAGCCTCCTGAGTAGCTGGGATTACAGGCACTCACCACCATGCCTGGAGATTTTTTTTGTGTGTGTGTTTTTAGTTGAGATCGGGTTTCACCATGATGGCCAGACTGGTCTTGAATACCTGTCCTTGTGATCCACCCACCTCAGCCTCCCAAAGTGATGGGATTACAGGCATGAGCCACCGCACCCAGCCTTTATATATATATTTAAAAAATAGAGCCACCGTCTTGCCCTGTTGCCCAGGCTACTCTGCTTACTCTGCTCTTGGACTTCTGGCCTCAAGCAGTCCTCTTTCCTCAGCTTCCCAAAGTGCTGGGATTATAGGCATGAACCACCGCACACAGTAAAGACTTAACATCTAACATCTAAGTGGAGACCTAACCTTGTTTTATGTCTCTCTCTCTCTCTCCCCCTCCCCGCCCCCCCACTCAACATGTAGTCATTTTGTTCCAAAGGTTTATAGTTGCATGACCTGTAAAAATGGAAAAATAAAAATAACACAAACTTCCTGGGGGCCCCTTACTACTCATATTCCCATACCTTGTCTCACCTACTACAAGTAAACAGAATGTTGGCGAGCAAGGGCTGTGGAGTAGTCACTGCATCCAAGATAGAGATTGTTAAAAATGTTTCCTTGAAAAAAAATTTTTCTGTGAAGTGGACAGGCCTCCTCTCTATTAGGTTTAACTGTGTTTCTGACTGTGTATAGGAGAAAATGTGTCCTCAGATTTCCACCACAGGGTGATTCTACTATTAGTACATACAAATCTTTGTTAGGCCTTCCATTTTTTAATTCTTTAAAGGCACAATATAAGGAATAGGGCTAGTCTGTATTTCAATTTAAAATATATGGCACTTTGTATATGTGTGTATATATATATATATATATATATGTATGTGTGTGTATGTTATGTATATAAGATTGATGTGGTCTATATCTACATAAATTACATGATAGATATATAAATGTATGTGTATTTGTATGTAAATAAGTCTAATGTATACTTTTAATTTATATATATATTTCATGTGTGTATATGTAAACATAAACCTATATTTTCATTTCTTGTAATAAGAAAATAGATCAGAAGAGAGACTCTTGGTAAATGTATAGGTTTATCTATTAATAAGATGTTAGATATGCTATAGATTTCATAGTAAAGATATCCCCCAAATACCAAGAGAATAGAATGATTATACTAGGGTGTGAATTCTAGCAAATTAAAAGAAATATCTGCATGATCCATGTTTCTAATTATCTGACAAGTGTTTGTTGTTAATAACTTTAATGGAAGCCACAAACACAGCAGTAGCACTCAATTATGATTCAGTCTACAATATAACAAAATGCAGTTTTTCTGCTGCCTTCAAGATCACACAGGCAGCAGAGCCTACCATAGTGAACTATCCTGAAAACTCAAAGTGCTGTTTGCAGCAATTTTGCATTGAGTATTCAGATTTTACTGTGTATAAAGTCTGACTTGAATGTGCTCTACCTCACTAATTCTCATTTCAAAGTATTCACATTTTAAAAATTCACATCTTCCTTTTCTGATTGAAGACCATGCTAATAAAAAAGCACATAGAATATTGCAAATGAATAGTCATAGTGAGCTAAGAACTACGTGAAACACCAAGATTCTTCAAGATATGCTAATGACTTTTTGTTTAGTAGATTTCTTGTGCTGCAATACAGATGTTAATAAGTATTTCATACTCTCACAAGGTGCTTGCTGATGAACACAATAGCCCAGAATTATCAGCATACATTTATTCAATTATCCACTTGTAATCAAGGAAGTATATTATTCCTTTTCTCATGATATTTTGGTTTATATTATCTAAGTGTATGTCTGAAGCATTAATAATATTATAATTCACAAATGTAATGCTTAAATAGGAGAAAATATTTTAAAGATTCTCAAAATCTCTGTAATTTTTTTTCCATTACCAACGTTATTCCCTTTTTTGCTACTACATTTTTCCTAATTAGAAAAAGTAGCAGAGGATTTGGAAAGAAAAAATAAAGGAAATGTTAAGTCTTCCTAATAAGAAATATTATGTTAAATGTTTCCACAGCAAATTATCATTAGTGGGAATTAGGAGCCCCCTTAAATATGCATATAATGCTATTTTTTAAAGGCTTAAAATATTTCGAGTTTTAACGGTATCCTGTGTTACTCTAAACATTTTAGAAACTTTTACAACTCAGTTTGTTTCATATTAAATAAGAACTTAGCTGATCTTTTTTGGAGTCACTGTGGAACATTGCATTAATTGTTAGCCATAGGACAACAATAAAGAAATAATTTTAGTAAACCACATAACTTAGGTGACTCATGAATGAAAACAGTTTACAGAAGTGCTTATTGACCAGAAAGCCTTAATGTTTTCCTCAGCTTGACTAACTTCAGATAGATTCTTTCGTGATTGTTGGCCTCTGACCTCCCTTTGCTTAGAGCATTCACTTTAGAAAATATGCAAATGTCAATTCTTTCTCTGCCCCTTTAAGGTGCAAACCTTCTTTCAGTCTCTTGCCAGTTTTACACCGCAGAAATGTCTTTTTCAAAGATCTGGGAGCTAGCCCTTTGAAATGTAATCATCAAGCAAGATAGTACCCCTATCTCCCAGGCTCTTTGGGGTAGTAGGAGCCTAACTTTGATAGCTACATGATAATCAGCACACATGGCCTCATCACTTTGAGCCACTCTCCCTACACAAAGTCCTCTAGCACTTTTCCACTAGCTCACCCCAACATTTAAAAATGATCCCACTTTTTGTACTAGTGGAATTGAATTCTATCTGTGTCACCTATTGCAAGTCTTTAATAAAATCTTTCTTGCCTGTGTAACTTTGACTTGTGCACTTATTCTATGACATTATTTAGACTCCAAGTTTACTGTACAGAGTAAAGGAATGGATAAGTGGAAAGATTTTTTTACAGGATTTAAATGAATATTCTATGGCATAGCAGTGCCTTATTTACCTGCCATCACTTGCCTTACCCTTTTAAACCATAGTACTTCTCCCCCTACTTTTATCATTCATGATAGAAATATTCCTAAAATGTAGTAGCAAGCCTTCTGTTTCTTTCTCAAAATGAACATTTGTTTCTCAAATTGAAAATAGTTTTGTGCGTGTGATTAAACAAAAATGCACATGCAGGAAATTCAGACAATGCAAATCATAGATTAAAGCAGTGTTTCTCAACCTTTTAAAAATCATTATTGCCCCCTAAGGAGCCTGTTTAGATATTTTTCCTGCCTAATCTCCCTATGAGATTTTAATACCCATGAATACATGGTATGTCTGTTTATGTATTGCTGCCTTTTGGGGTGCCATAAAACATCATGGTATCTAGGATTTGTTTGGTCTCACCCAAGAACCAATTTTTGCACCATTCAGATAATATTGCCTCTTTGAAAATGCATGGTTTAAAGCACAAAGTAAAAATCACTTAAAATCCCATACCACACAGGTGACTACTATTTGCCTTTAGATAAACATCTTTCCAGAGATCTTTCTAACCATATTTTACATGGTTTTTAAATTTGTTTTTGTCCCTTAATAACATCATATAGAAATGTTTCTATATTGATGTAGACATCATCCCTTTTAAGTATATATAATTTATTTAACCAATGTTCTGTGACATACATTATTCCTTCTATTTTTATATTTTAAATAATGCTGCGATGAATATCATGCCATATCATATTTGTGCATTTGATGTGCTATCTTTAGAAATAATTTTTCGACTGGGCACTGTGGCTCACGCCCGTAATCCCGGCACCACTTTGGGAGGCTGAGGCGGGCGGATCACAAGGTCAGGAGATCAAGACCATCCTGGCTAACATGGTGAAACCCCGTCTCTACTAAAAATCCAAAAAAAAAAAAAAAAAAAAGGCTGGGCGTGGTAACATTTGCCTGTAGTCCCAGCTACTCAGGAGGCTGAGGCAGGAGAATAGCTTGAACCCAGGAGATGGAGGTTGTGGTGAGCTGAGATTGCACCACTGCACTCCAGCCTGGGTAACAGAGCCAGACTCAGTCTCAAAAAAAATAATAAAAAATAAAAGAAATACTTTTTCAAAATGCAATTTCTGGATAGAGAGGCATATAAATTTAATTTGTTTTTATAAAAATTTCCAAACTATCTTCCCAAAAGATTTTACTGATATACATTATTTCATATACTACATGAGAACGCCTGTTTACAACGTAGGATATTATCAATTTGTTTAATCTTTGCCAGACTTATAGACACAAAATAAGTCTTCAATATTATTTTAATTATTTATTCTTTTATACTTAATTTGATAACTAATTCATTGAGTTTTTAAGTAAGAATATTGGCTATTTGCGTATTTAAAGATTTCCCTTATCTGGTAACTTTTAGTCATTTTTTTAACGTTTTTTCTTTGTAGTCCTTATTAATCACATTGCCCAGAATACAATCATGTACAATAATGAATGTATTTTACATCAAGGAAGATAGTATCCCTCTTTCAGGCTCTTTGGGACAGTGGGAACCTAACTTTGATAGATAAGTGGCAATCAGCACATATGGCCTCATCACTCTGAGCAACTCTCCCTACAAAAATTCCTTTAGTACTTTTCCAGTAGCTCACCCCAACACTTAAAAATGATCTCATCTTTGTACTAGTGGAATTGAGTATTTTACAGTTGTGCCTTTGGGAACTCTGTAGGGTTCTGTGCCCATTCATTTCACAAATTATTTTTGCTTTCTTCTGAACTGACTTCATATAAAAATAAAGATTGTGATAACTGTAGATACATTAATGCATGTAAGCTTTATAGAAAATATATTTTTACATAAAAATATATTTTACAATAATTTCATGTATAGGTGTTTTAAAAAATATTTTTTAAACTTCCAGTTTTTATTTATCATAAATAATTCCCTTTTATTTAAAAAGAGCTCTAACATTCTAATGTATTCTTTTCATACTGAAATTTATAAACCTTCTTAGTTCCCTTCTCAATCACTTCTGCTCTCTAGACTTTGAACTGCCATATTTATTTGATTTCTTTCATCTTTGTCTCTTTTGTAAAATATCATTAGGCTGAGAAAAATATAATGAGTTCATGAAGAGATTTTTTTTAAAAAACAGATTTTTATGGGAAGGTAAAAGTAAAGGAGAAAACTCAGGAAAGTCTGAAGACATCAGATATGATCATTACTCTCATTCCAGTTAAACTCATTCTAAATATTCTAAAGTGCTGGTCAAGTGAAGCAATACTTGTTTTCCTAGTTGTCACACTGTTTTTTTCCATCTACTGCCCATTTCTCCAACATTATTTATGAGATTTGTTATTGATACTTCTTAATACTTTGCAAACGCCAACATTTTCCAAATATTTTGAATGTAATAATATATATTTGTAAAAAAACTGAAGGCTAATAATTATGCTTTAGATTTGGGGACTTTTTGTTGAGAATCATTGACATAATTTGATAGTATTTCATTAACACAGAGTATACTTAAAAAATACTCATCAATTATTGTTTCAATTCGTAGTTTAGCTTCACAAAATCATTCTTTAATCCAAATAGAATTCACATAATATAAAATACACTGGTTTAACCATTTCAAAATGAACAATTTAGTGGATTTTAGTATTTTCACAGTGTTGTTCAACCATTACCACTGTCTAATTCCAGAACATTTCCATTACTACAAAAATAAACCCCAAACCTTTGAATTCTGCCCCTCCTATCTCCCACCCCATTTCCTGGCAACAACTAATCTAATTTCTATTTGTGGATTTGCCTATTATGAATATTTCATATAAACAGAATTATACAATAGGTGAACTTTTGTTACTAGCTTCTGCAATAGCATATTTTTAAGGTTCATTCATACAGTAGCATGTATCACTGCTCTATTCCTTTTCATGGTTAAATAACATTCCATGGTAAGGATGTACCACATTTTATCTAGACATTCATCACATCGATTAACATTTCTGTTGTTTCCACCTTTTGGCTATATGAATAACGCTGCCATGAACATATATGTACAAGTTGATAATGTGAACATGTTTTAAATTCACTTGGGTGTAAAATTGCAAAATCAAAAGGTAACTTTAACTTCTTGAGAAACTGCCAAAGTGTTTCCCCCAGCAGTTGCACATTTTATATTTAAGTAGTACAATCCGTATGTTTGTAGTGTATGAAGTTTCCGATTTCTCCACATTCTTATCAGTACTTCCTGTTTTCTGGGTTTTTTGTTTGTTTGTTTTATTATTGTTTTAGCCATCCTAGTGAATATGAAGTGGTACCTTCATTAAGATTTTGTGCATTTGTTTTTAAATTGCTTGATTTATAAATGCACTTGTGGTTTTATTAATGGAATTGCTAATATCAAAATTATTTAAACCACTTTCAAGTATGCCATGTGTCTTGTGACATACTACAAAATGTTGGCGATGGTTCTCTATAACATTTATGAAAGAAAAAGCCTTCTGATAAAGTTGAGGCTCTGACTGTATTAAACTTTAACCCAAGTCACTATTTACAGCAGAGTATTTCAGCCTCTGAAGACCCAGCCTCACTAAATTTGCAAAAGTAGTTTTTAAACAAATTGTACTAATAGATTTCTATGATAATGGAATGGTCACTTTGTCTTTTCAAACCTTGTATCTAAAGCACTCTGAAATGGGAAAAAGATCATGCTTTTATATAAACTTTCTTGACCTGAGTTTCCATTAGAGGAAAAACACAACTTCTGATTGAAAAATGTATTTACATAATACCAGTATACAAACCATTCTTTCAGGGTAAGCGAAGCACATCTAAAAATTCCATTAACTCTATTGAACTGACAGTTATTATATTAAATATATTTTCATGAAACATTTTGCTTCACTGGAAGCAAGGCAACAAAAAGATGAAACTAATTAAAACAGTATGGGGAAGGAGAAGGAAAGTCACAGTCATGGTATATGTTTTAGATTTTTCTTACTGATACATAAAAATAATTCATTTGATTTGGATTATATTATAGTAATTTTAATCACTTTTCAAAAATCTTGTTCAAAATTGTTTAGTTTTAGTAATAAAATCTACCATTTTCTTAGGAATTCTGCTACTGTGAGATTTTGCAAAAATTGCAAATGCAGCTTTGGTTTTACTAAGTACTGTGATTTTGCCTGCATTTTCAAGTACCTAGATAGAAGTCAGGGCTTAAATTGTATTTGCTAAGGTTTTGAGGACTTCTGAGAAAAAGTGCAAAAGAATAGAAATATCTTATAATAATTCTCATACTCCTGCTCTGCTGCCACTTTTTTTCCTTCACTTTTGTAGGAGACAAAACCCAGGTGGTGATGGATAGGAACAAAAACCTTTCCTCCTCTTTAATCACTTGAGAAAGAGAGTCAATCTAGGGATAGCTAAAATTACTGGGTTCTGAGTGATGAAGACTTAAGCTATTTGAGAATGAAATAAAAATTTTAGGAAGTGACTAAAGGCAAAATCAAAATTAAAGAGTTAACAAAGGGAAATATGCAGACTAATAGGTCCGAAAGGAGATTTTAGAAAAGATATTATTTTATCATACTGTGTTATTTAAAATTGCCTTTGTGTTTGTGTATTTTTATAAAGTATTTGTACTTTTAGTAGAGATGGGATTTCACCATATTGGCTAGGCTGGTCTCAAACTCCTGACCTTGTGATCTGCCCACCTCAGCCTCCCCAAGTTCCGGGATTACAGGTGTAAGCCACTGTCCCTGGCCTGTTAATATTTTGTTAAAGATTTTCATGTTTCCGTCAATGAAAGATGTTTGACATCAGATTCATACTAGCTTCATAAAATTAATTGGAAGGCTTTCCATCTTCTCTTTTGGAGAGAAGAGGTAGTATAAGATTGATGCTAATTCTTCTTTAAATGTTCCATAGAATTTTCCAGTGAAATCATCTGGACATGGAGATTTCTTTTTCGGAGTGCTGTTTTAATTATGAATTCAGTTTCCTTGATAGTTATGGGGCCATTCAAATATTTAATTTAATATTGGGTGAATTGTGACAGTTTATGTGTTTGGAGAATAGATCCATTTTACCTAAGTTGCCAAACTACAAAGTGTAGAATTGTTAATGTTAGTCCCTTATTGTGCTTTTGATGTATACAGGGTCTATAGCAATAATGCCTGTTTTATTCTTGATGTTGGTAACTTCTGTCTTTTCTCTTTTTGTCTTTGTCAGTTTTGCTAGAAGTTTATCAATGTTATTGATCTTTTCAAAGAACCAGTTCATTTCTTCATTAACTTTCTCTATTGCTTTTCTGTTTTCAATTTCATTGATTTCTGTTCTGGTCTTTGCTGTTTCCTCGTGCAGTTTGCTTTGGATTTATTGTGCTTTTTCTTTTTTCAGGTATTTGACGTGGGAGATTAGGGTATTGACTAGAGATTTTTCTTCTCTATATAAGCATTTAGTACTGTAAAATTTCCTCTTAGCACTGCTTTGACTACATCTCATAAATGATGATATATTGTGTTTTCATTTTCATTCATTTCAATGCATTTTTTACATTTCTTGAAACTTTTTTTGACTTATAGCTTATTTATTAGTCATTTTGTGTCCAAATGTTTGAAGATTTTTCTGTTATCTTCTTGTTACTGATTTCTAGTTTTACTCCATTGTTGTTAAAGAAAATACTTTGTATGATTTCAGTTATTTTAAATCAATTTTGGTTTGTTTCATCCCATATCTAGGTATATGATCCATGGGAACTTAAAAAGAATAGGTTTTCTGGTGTCTTTATGTGGCTTTTTCTATAAATAATGATCAGATAACTGTTGATTTATGATGTTGTACCCAGTCAGCAGATTTGGATCTCTAGACCATGAATAATCTAGCATATACACAGGTTTATTAAAGGTTTGTTAAGCTGTTTGGACCTGCCATAGTATTACCCTTATTCCTGTTACCACATGTACCTCTCCTGTGGTCTGCTAAAATTTCCAGAAGAAAGGAAAGCAGTTTAGGCAGACTACAGTGATAATGTGGCATCACTAACAACCCAGAGCTAAAAAGTTTCCAATAGCGGTCATTAATTCCATGGTCAAGGGTCTAGAGTTTGGTTTGGTTTTAATTGATCTTGTCTGTGCTTACTTGCACTCTACTGGACTATCCTGGATTCTAGTTTTGGGTTAGATTCAAAGCTGTTCCATGTGTCTAAATTTTGGGATTCGTGCTGAAGGAGCAATAGCTATCTAGATCCTGTTCTTTTCATGGGAAAGGTTGTAAGTCTTAGGAGAGCTGAAAGAAACTTGGAGTATCTCTTAAAGGTACAGTGTCACTTCTACCTGTATTCCATTGTCCAAAGCCAGTCATAGTAAAGTCCAAAGCTAATGTTTTATAGATATATACTCTGCCTATTTCAGTAGGAACACTTTTTGTGAATCAAAACAACTATAAATTATTTGGTTTCTCAGATAGAGATCATAAAATTTATTCAGTGACATATGTCCAGGATTTTTTCAGTTCACAACTTAAATTTTATTCAAAGAGATGGAATAGTCATTTAAAAATAAGGGAAAAAAGAACTCTGAGGACAAAAATTTTAATTTAACTTCAGAGAAGGCATGTAGCACCCAATATTTCATGTTTTCACAGGGTGACATAGAACCATCCTTACCTGCATGGAATGATGGCAATAGTTGTTTAGAGTCTATTCAGGAAAGTAACCGGTTATAGTTGAAGTAGTACTTTTAGTCATAGGACACTGATTCCACATGAATTAATCTAGAGCCACCAAAACATAAACACAGACTATTGAGCACAGAAGGAGCCAGTAATGAGTTTCAATCACTCCTTGTCAAAATGGTTTGTATTCAAACCAATAATTTGTAAGAGAGGAGCTACCTCATTAATAGTTTTCTTAGGTCAAGATCAAGAAAAATGAGGAGCCATATTAAAAATTGTTTGTGTTTGCAAGCATTCAGGAAAATGACATTTGAAACACTATTACCAAAACAAAATAAAAGCAGCTAAATTATAATTCAATTAGAGCCTTTCCAATATTTGTCAAATAAAAAAGAGCAAATTTCACTGAAGAAAATCAATGAAGGAAACCATTTAGAACATGCTTATTGCTGTTTAACTTTTGTCAGTTGCAAGAAAGGGAAATTGTTGAAATACTGACAGTAAATACATTTTAAAGTTATTACTTGCTTCTTCTAATTTTCTCTTCCTTATTGACTTCTCATTTCTGGTAATATGGCAATAAACAATATTTAAAAAGCTCAGCACTGGATGTAATTAATGTATGCAGTAGCTACAGTTAAAACATTCTTCTTTACTGATGTCTGTGTCATGATTCTCCCTTTTTCTCATTTTCCTTCAATGTTGATTTGCCTTCTCTTACTTTTTCCTTCTATTATTATCTACTTTTTACAACTTTAACAATGACCCTGCATATCTTTCACTGGCCTCTCTTCCAAAGAACCCATCCTACACATATACCAGCTACCTACTAGTCATCTTCACTGGTATATCTCCATGTTGCTCTAACAGCTCCCTTCCTTTATTTTGTATTCTGTCTCCTATCCCTTTCCATCTAAGTAAGAAAAATCAACTCATTGCTTTTGATTTTCTAATTTGTTAATTCTGGCACCTGAGTCAAAATCACCACTGTCTTTGATTTTTGCTTGCAGATACTTCCATGTTGAATATATTTGTGCAAACTTCTATCAGATAAATGTACCTGAAGCACACTTTTCACTGTGTCATTTTACTGTTCCACATGAATGTAACCATTGCTGATGTGTACTGGGATGTGAAAATGTTTGGGACTCATTGATTAATGAATTAGCATGATTAATTCTTTACAGCTGTGTCCCTGTACTCACTGGTGCTAGTCTTGGAGATCTGGTAGGAAGAATAGCTCTTTCCTATACTGCACACCTCTCCTTCTCCTATTGGGGTGGATATTTTCTCTACACTTTATCCTCAGATAAATGGTTCAACCTGCTTACTTATATCCATAAAATCTTCAGATTTCATAGTTAGCTGGTCGCAGCACATTATTTTATTTTGGTGTGAGAATAGAAAGATTCATTCTGTTATACAGTTTCTGCCATTTCATTATGATTTCATTTGGGAAGTAAAGTAAGAAAAATAAATGTTCTTATTTCAGCATTTTATATTAACATCTTTATTTTGATAATTTTCAACATAGAAAAGAGTTCACAAAATAATACATAGAGTTTCTGTGTGCCCTTTGTACACCTTCTCCAAATTTTAACTTATATAATCATAGTACAATTATTGAAGTATGAAAATGAACACTGATTTTACACTATTAACTAATTTACAGATTAATCCTATTTTGTACAGTGTAATGGTTAACTATTAATATATTTACTACATTGATCCAAAGTTTTGTTTTTAGAGCGCACATAGCCAAAGCAAGACTAAGCAAAAAGAACAAATCTGGAGGCATCACATTACTTGATTTCAAATTATACTATAAGTCGTAGTCACCAAAATAGCGCGGTACTGATACAAAAATAGGTGCATAGACCAATGGAACAGAATAGAGAATCCAGAAATAAAACCAAATACTTACAGCCAACTGATCTTTGACAAAGCAAACAAAAACATAAAGTGGGCAAAGGGCACCCTTTTCAACAAATGGTGCTGGGATAATTGGGTAGCCTCCTGTAGATGGATTAACGACTTAAACCTAAAATCTGAAATTATAAAAATTCTAGAAGATAACATTGGAAAAACTCTTCTAAACATTGGCTTAGACAAGGATTTCATGACCATGAACCCAACAGCAAATGCAATAAAAACAAAGATAAATTGCTGGGACACGATTAAACCAAAGAGCTTTTGCATGGCAAACGTAACAGTCAGCAGAGGAAACAGCAACCCACAGAGTGAGAAAAAATCTTCACAATCTATACATCTGACAAAGGACTAATATCCAGAATCTACAACTAACTAAAACAAATCAGTAGGAAAAAAACAAACAATCCCATCAAAAAGTCGGCTAAGGACATGAATAGACAATTCTCAAAAGAAGATACACAAATGGCCAACAAACATATGA